>WEIV01022218.1:495055-508979 GCA_013390005.1 Calyptomena viridis
CCCGCTGCCGGCAGGTGAGTGCGCGCCGCGGCCGGGAACGCTTCGCGGACCCCGCAGGGCAGGGCTCGGCTCCTGGCGGGGAGCGCTCGGCCACGGGTCAGCCCCACGCCTTCACCAGGGTCGTGATGTGCCCCATAGTCGCCGCGGCAGAGCATCGCAGTGGTAGCGCCCGAGGAGCTCGGTGGAGGAAAGAGGCTAAGAAAGGACTAGAGAAATACCGCTTCCTGAGCGAGACTGTTGTGTATTTTAAGATATTCTATTTGCGTTGTATCACGTATGTTAATTGCTGCCTTACTGCTTCAGCTCTGCATGTGACATCGCTGCCATACCATAGCCAAGTACAGTGTGAGGGAGGCAGAGTGATTAACGTGTTGTCTCTGGAGTCTTCTGTTAGTGGTGTTTTGTGCGTGCAACTTCTGTTGGAACCGAGGGCGGATTTGAACATGACGGAGCCATGGCATGGTTTGGTGATCCTTCAGGCTGTCAGCAGCATTCTCACGTTGAGAAGTTGTGATAGTACTGGCAATTAGAGGCAGTGGCAGATGAGTTCAGTTGAAGCATGATTTGAGTGTGGTAAATACCGCATCTTGGCATCTTTGGCAGTGGCACTTAGGTATCTCTGTGATTACAGAGTGGCCTGCACAGGTAGATTAGTGAAAATGTAAAATAATTTTCCATAAAGATGGGTGTCTGCGTATTTATCATGCCAGCATCTCGAAAGAGCCGTGTCCTAGCAGAAAGGGAAGATGTCACCATCTTGGCACAGCATACCTTCACTTCTCTGTTCTGCTTTTTGTGCATCTGAGCTCTGCAAGGGCTAAATGGAACTGTCAGAACCCAAACGTGACCATCACTGGGATGTCCTTCCCAAATCTAGTGCATCCCTAAACTTTGGTATGCCATGCACAGCAGCTCCATTTGCCAGTCTCTTACTTTTCATTACACCAATGGACTGACCCAGCAGCATTTTTGTGGACAACTCAGTAAAACTGAGAGTTGTCTGGGAGTTTCAGTGACCTGCCTCAATTCCTTCCTCTCCCAGGAAGGAGAGCTGAGTGCCAGGCTTTCTTTAGGTTTCTGTACAGGTCGTTACTTCTGCTTCTTCAAAGGCAAAAATGTCTTCTATAAAGCATGTGTTGATTGCAATATGAAGTCTAACATACATGACTTTCTCTGAAGTAAGCAGCTCCCTCACCAAAAGAGGGGAAGGTATACTATTCCCCCCACACCTCAAAAAAGGAAGGGGTGTTACTAATCCCAGCTCCTTTACGCATATCTGATTAAAGCCATTTATTGTTCTAAACCTAGAAGGCTGTTGATTGAAATCCCATCTCTGTGGTCTTTCTGATGATATTTGTACTCTCACTTGACATTGGGTGGCAGCAGTCCTATAAACACAGTGCTTACTAATCCCTTTCCTCCTCCTCCCATACTTCCACAGATCAAGTGCCAAAGCAATAAATTGGTTATAAATTTTAGACACTTTAATAAGTATTTATGCAAAAGATTTAACCAGTTAGATGTTGTCTTTCTCTTGCCATAGGCAGCAGTTTTGTGTGCTTATTGATGGCAGAAAAGCGGATTTCCAGAAAACCCGTACATCGAATGTTCCTCAGGGCAGTGGATGGAGAGGAAAGGCTTTTTCTGGTTTCTGGCTTCTTCCTTGTGCCAGACTGCCTGGCCAGCCCTGCGATGAAAGTGGCACATCCACTGTTACTCACCTTTCGAGGTACTTTGTGTGCAGATCCTCTGAATTGACTGTTGCACTCCTTTGCTCCAAATTTCAGTCTTCCACAGGCTCCCCCTTGTCCTTAATGGGGCTGTATCAGTTACTTTAATACGGTGTATTGCTGTTACTCCTTCATGTTTTACTGTCCCTGCTACTGGCCCCTTCAGGACTCGGCTTTTTGTCTGCCATGAGCAGAAGTTCCTCAAGAATCTGCCCAGTTTTCCTACATCTACAGCAAGAGGCCTTGGAGCAAATCTTTAGTGATTTCATTTGCAGTTTAACTTTGCAATTTAATCTGACATTTTCAGGAGAGAATCTTTCTTTTCTAAAACACAATGTTGCTGTGAAACCTTTCTGTCCTCGCTTTTCCCCTGCAAGGCTTCTGGTTCTTACGTGGCACATGGAAAAGGCCTTTACCAGATCTCCCAGGTCACCCACCAGACAAGTTTTTGAGATTCTGTAAGATGGAGTGTTGTGTGAGACCAAGAGCTCGTAGGATTTATTGACACTCATCCCTCTTTGTAGTTGAAGAACAGTGGTGTCACACGTGGCAGCTGCGGCCTTGTAACCAACAGTCAACAAAATACTATGAAGACCAGTTGATCAAAACAAGCATCCTAAAAACTGTTAAAGGCGAGTTTCTCTTTCTGTGGCACAGTTCTCCAAGGGGATGGGATGAGAGCTTCAGCCCTGCGTGGCACCTCTGAAGTTTCCATCCCATACTGCCCTGAAATCTCTCATGCACCAGGTTTCACCACTAGGCTGGATTATCAGTGGTTGTTTGTTTGGGTTGGGGATTTTGGCCTTTGATTTTGATGAGGGTTCATGCAATCATCTATTCGGGCAAATTTGTTTTTCATAAATCTTACTAAATTATCTCGTAGCATAACTGTTCAGTTTGAATCTCTCAAAAAAGGAACCTTCGATCCCTGTGACAAAGCTGAAAGGAAACTCCAGACCCCAAATCCAAGAGGAGTGAAGTAAGGATGTATGTACATCTTTCATGGGGTGTTTAGTCACATTCCAGCACTGTTCTCGCTCATGGACTTAATTGCTCTAATATGCTTCTGTGTATTTGAGTCAAGGAACGTTCAGCCTATGAGTTTTGTGGCAGCTCTTGTCATTGTTGCAGGACATTTCTGGGATGACAGTAGCAGCCGATGTGTTGCTTCGGGCAGGCCTTGTGCAGTACTTCACTCATGGGTGCCACAGCAGTGAGTGGTTTTCATCCCTTGTGACTCTAGAAGACACGTAGGAAGAAGGTCAAATGGTACGTGAGTTAGAGCTAGGGCAGTCCTGGCAGTCCCCTCTGCACAGCAGGGTCTGTTCTTCTGGAAGTGACCTGCAGCAAACTGCTTCCTTTGGAGGTGTGCCGATGGCTGCCCAGGCTCTCAGGATCTGGAGGGAAGGTACAGCATGATAAAATAAAAGAGAGGGGAAAGGTAAAAGCCTCAAAAGCAGACTAGGTTTCCTTCTGAAGGCACTTTTAATCCTAGCGTTACTTAAGAAACATATCTTACAAATGAGTAATTTAAAATCTTTACTTGAATTGGAAGGTCCCTCTAATGATGTTGTAGTAAAGCTATGCAGTGAGAAATTACTTTAAACTCTTTTTTATTGACTGAATTTAAAATAATTTCAGGTATTACACCTGCCCCTAGGCCAATTCTTGTGGTTTGAGAACTGTATTCTCCACCTTTTCAAAAGGCCTTTCTTTCCTTTGTTGTGGTGCAAAGGGCCCATGCAAACAGGAGAAACCAAGCCCTGCTCAGGGAAAGCAGTGCCTCAGTGGCTGCCATCAGCCTGCACAAACCAGTCAGGGCCAAATGCTGGCCTCTCTGAGCGCCAGGAACATTAGGGGTCATTTGCAGCTCAAGCTTTAAAAACATTCAGTCAGGAGATGGTGAAAGTGTGGGGTTTCGGTTTTGGGGTTTGTTTTGGGTTTTTTTTTTTTTTTTTTTGACTCGGTAATTCTCTGGTTTGTTTTTTTTTTGCTGTACCCCTGTAAATAAAATGCAAGCACAACATCCTGGAAGTTTGTAGGCAGAAGGAATTTGGAAAGCATGTAGCTATTGATGCCTTGATTGATTTTGGCAGACAGGCTCAAATCTGCAAACCACCTCTGAGGCAAATGGGCACAATCTGTAGGTTCAGCCTCTTGAGACCAGACCCAGAATTAGAATTTTCTGGCTTCTGTCACCACCTGACTCGCAGTGGTGCCATGCTAATGGGTGACCTGTGCTCACAAATGCCCAGCCAGTCACAGTTTCAGACTTCATCTTGAAGAGCTCTGGCCTCAAAGGGACAGGCTGTGAACAATTGGGTTTTCACACCACCAGCCTGCTGCCACCAGCTGAAGTGGAATGAATCGTGGCTGTGAGGAGGAATGCAGTCAGCTCTTCCCCTGCCCAGATTTGTGTACTCTGTGGAAGCACCCCTCTTGACTTGCTTGGCTTGTGCTAGCTTCCAGTTAGATGTGGCGTTTTGTTTTCACACCTGCTGTGGTCTTTCTGCTTAAAATATATGGAAGAGAGATCATGTGCTCACTGTGCAGCATACTTATGATGTGCATTGTGCAGATTTGTGGTTTTCATATCATGAAATCCACATGTAAGTTCGATCCTGAATGTGCACCATTGCTGCTTCTAGAACAGTTCTTTATTTGAGCAGCTGGTAGCTTTAATCAGAGTGGTGGACTTGGCTGCTGTTTTATATCAAGTTGCTAAAAGCAGTAGTAAAACTAGTTTGGCACCAGGCCCTGTGCTCTTTCAAAAGAGGGAATCTCATACTATATTTTTCTTTTGCACAATACACAAATTGGTATCTGGGAAGCAGTAGTCAAGTGAGAGCAAAGGTGGGAAAAAAGAAAATCTGCCTTCCAAATTTGTGTTCCTATTGAGGAGCTTGTTCCCGTTTCCATCTCCGAGTGAACTTTTGTAGCTGGGC
Organism: Calyptomena viridis; assembly: GCA_013390005.1. NCBI lineage: Eukaryota > Metazoa > Chordata > Aves > Passeriformes > Eurylaimidae > Calyptomena > Calyptomena viridis. The sequence goes on from WEIV01022218.1 coordinate 499,731, forward strand.
TGTGAACCCATGAAAACAAAGATTTACAAAGGCAACACTGATATATTCTTAATTGTGCCCTGGCACAAGGGCACCACTTTAATACCTTATTTAAATGATGGCTAATGGTGACTGTATAACTAAATAGTCCTTCTTACTGCATCCTTTTTCACCCGTGGGATAGATTTGGCAGTCCATAAAAATGTCAGGGCATCCTCTATAAAGGTAAACACACCACATGTTAGCAGACTTGTAGCCTTGGATTGGTGCCTGGAAATACCCTTTGTGACATGAATCTCTTCGTGTCAGCCGTGTTGGTCTCTGCAGACCCACTGCACTTGCTTAAAAATACCTTTTTAATGCCAGTCACAGGGTGTCCTTGCAGCTGTGGGTTGGTGCAGGGAAGAGAGGAAGCATGGGCTGCGCCCCTGAAGATCCAGCAGGTACAAGTGCTCCAGCTGCAGTGCTGTGAGCTGGGTTAGAGTTGTCAGTGAATAATCTGGCATCTCTGGTATCCCAAGCAGGGAGTGCCAGCACACACACAGGATAAGGTATTTCTGCTTTAAGCCTGGAGAGTCTGTACCTTTCCTCTGCCCCATCCCAGAGAGCCCTGCTGTCATTTGCACAGGAAACTAGGAAGTGGTGCTGTCCTGATGGAAGCTTTGCCATGGTACTACTGGGCTCTGGGTTTCATTCTGGCAAGGGCAGAGCACCTGGGTGAACACAGACTTGCCTGTGGGCCGAGGAGGTGGAAGAAGCTGTTGCCCATCCACGTAACTGCGTGTACCTTCCAACTGATACTTAATGTGAGTCCGAACAGTGGCGTGTCCTCCTTGGCCAGTCTCCATCTGCCCAGCCCCTGGGTGACACCACAAGCAGTGCTAACAGTGCAGCCATGCTGTGTCCTAACTATTGCAATTCAAAAGAGCTCTGTCACACAGAGCTTGCTGTCGAAAAGCCCTCGTCAGGCTGGCAGCAACATCCGGTGGAGGGGAGCAGAGATTGCTGTTAAAATCTGGCCTCACGGCGTCTGGAAGGTAGCAGGTCTGGAAGGCATAGGAAGGCATAGGTCGACTGCTGATACTTCTATATTTGCTTGTTTCTGCTTAAATCTTGTCCTCCAAAAAGATTTCTAGCAGAATCTGTCCTCTGAGCTCAAAGGCAAAGCTTCATTTAAATGAAATTAAATCTTCCTGAGGAAAAGATGCATGTAAATATTTTAAAGCTGAATCTTCCTTAGCATGTCTCTCATTGTTAAGGGTAATTCCTAGCCTGGGGAACGCTTATTTCAGTGCATTGCTCACATCTGAGAGTCAGGTATCTGTGTCACACAGGGATGTACTCAAAACGATATTCCCACATTGTGACGGAAACCCAGGTGACACAGTCCAGTTTTTCTGAGGTGAAAGCTGGTGAATCTGTGGATATCTGTGCCAGCCACTAGTAACTGTTTTGGAGATGATTTTGGAGATGAAAGATTTATGAACTCAGAGCTGCTGGAGCTTGGAGGTTGTTCCGGAGGAAAACAGCACCATCTACTGCAAGTGCTTTCTCTTGGCATAGAATAACAGGCTGGGAGTGGCTGCTGGAGTTTGGCTTTTAACCTAAATTATAGATTCCTCCTGTGTCTGTCCCATGCAATCTAGAATTCTTTATACACAAAAGCAGCTTGTTTTGTCTTCTGCTACAATATTCCAATTTAGAACAGGCAGGTTGTGTTAAGTGGAATTCTTAATAAAAATTAAAATCCAAACTTGTCATTTAGCATACAGAGATTATTTAAACAACAATTTCTTTAACAAGTGTTCAGGAGACACCATAAATTCTGATTCCTAAGACTGATGTACTCAGTGTTTTGCCAAATTATATATTAAATTTATTAGTGATTATAAACCAAGCAAAGGTCGGGTCCTCATGTGTGCTTAGCACAGTGTAATCAACAGCAGTTTTGGTTTGAGGAATTATAAACAGGATCGAATTCAAAGAAAATCTAGTTTCCTGGGTGTAAATAATAGCTGGAAATTGGATGGGTTTGGTACGTGAGTTGGAGAACTTATCTGTGTGTTTTGCCATCAGGTTGGGTTGAACATGTAAATGATTTGGCCTTTTCGGTGTTCTGGCCCTGTTCCTCTGAGGAAAGCATATGTTGTTTTTTCCATAAATCCATGAAGCAATGCATCTGATATGTTGGGGAGAAGGGTTCTGTCTTTGTAGAGTGACCACTTCCTGCTTTTTTTATGTATCAGTTGAAGTATTCACGACAAAAAAATCTTTAGAAGGGGATGCTGCTTGGATTGCTGGGATGGGAATGGGCCAGCACAGGGATAATACGGGCTTTTGCCAGACTTACCTGAGTGACATCAGCAGCAGGGACATCACAGTCTGGAAGCACAGAATGTCACCCAGAACATGGAGTTGTCAAAGTCTTTGAAAGATCAGTACTAGAAATGTTGTTTTCACTTGCTTGGGCAGGGACTTTGCTCAATGTTTTGAGGGTGAGAGTGGTGAAGTTGTTCATCCCCAGTCCACCACCAAGTCCCCAGGCCATCTCCGTGCTTGTCATTTCTTGGAATTAAAAAAAAAACCTCTCTTGCAAAATTTTGTAAAACTAACTTCTTTCCAACCTCCAGAGAGGGCTTTGACATGCTATGGTGTCAAAAAAGCATTTATTTCTGCAGCCCTTTGTTTTCCTAATGCATTGGATTGCTTCCAGCCCTTTGAGGGACCGCAGACTGTCCCTTATCTATATTATATTTGACTTTTCCATGCAGCCTGGCTTTACAGCTTAACATTTGGATCTAGATTTGTCTCGCTCTGAAGGATGGACAACCAGGACATTTTAAAACAATAACTAAACCTTCCCCCCAGGACTTTCTGTTGCACTCTGGGGGGGTTAAAGGAGTCCCTAACTGTTGCCCAGCCCATGTCAGGAGCCTTTTCCTGGGTTTGGGCACAGTACCTGCAGTTGGATCAACTTCCCGAATTTCACAGCTGTGGAAACCACACTGTCACCCCCATCCCTCCTCATTGGTATGGGCACATCCCAGTTGCAAAGAAGGGTTGTCCTTGGATTGTTTATCCCTGCACAGAGGCGAGGGTTGTGCCACCCTCACCACCCCCCAAACCTGATTTTGGGTTGGCTTTCTTTTGGTTGTAGTGATGCTCTAGTACCATCTGCCTGCCTCCAGCTGTATTAGTAAATACCTTCTAACTCTAGCATGATAATTGGAGTGTCCTGGGTGGAATGACTGAATGTACCCTGTGTAATTGATTATTCTAGAGGGAAGCTTCAGCTGTGATTAGTGTCGGACTTGGCCAGAGGGCTCTCAGACCAGCCTTCTTAATTGTATTTTTAAATGTCCATATTCTTATCTAAGTGTTTCTTTTTCTAGGGAGCCCAGAAGGCCAGGAAATGTATGTTTTTAACTTGACATCACTCACAGAGTCTGAAAACGTCTTGTCAGCTTCAGTGTATTATTATATTGGTGATCTGCTGCGTGTCAAGTGGAACTGCTCCCAGTCCAGCAGCTGCTCTCATCATGGGAAACCTGACATACAGATATGTCTTTCAGTTTGGACCTTTCCTTCTCTTGGGAACCAGACTCGGAGCTTGGGACATTTCCTAATAAATGTCTCCACTGCTTACCAAGACATCCTTTCCTGGCAGTGGAAGGATATCACTCAGCTCCTGCATGAAGCAAAGCAAAACAATGAACTGCTGATCAGTGTCAAAATGGCTCTGACCAGCCATCACCCCCAGCAAAGGGCATCTGCTTGCTGTGAGCCCTACATCCTGATTTACGCCAATGATTCTGCTATCTCAGAGCCGGAGAGTGTTGTCTCTACTTTGCAAGGACACCGTCATCCTCTGGTAAGGGTCTTTCCCAAGCCAGAAAACCACGCCAGAGGCGGCCCTGGGGAGCAGCGGAGAAAACGCTCGGCAAACATCCTGTTGCCGTTGCAGAATAACGAGCTGCCAGGAGCCGAGTACCAGTACGGTGAGGATGAGAGATGGGAAGACAGAACACCCTACAAAGCCTTCCAGCCACAGTTAGCAGAGAGGACCAAGATTAAGAAAAAGCAAAGGAAGAATCATCCCCAGAAGAGCCAGACACTGCAGTTTGATGAGCAAACGCTGAAGAAGGCGAGGAGGAAGCAGTGGAACGAGCCCAGGTATTGCACCCGACGCTATCTCAAGGTGGACTTTGCAGACATTGGCTGGAGTGAGTGGATTATTTCCCCTAAGTCCTTCGACGCCTATTACTGCTCAGGGGAATGCCAATTTCCAATTCCAAAGGTATGGTCTTTATTGATTCTTTTGCACTGTCTCTTGCCATAAAGTGTGCGTTTTCTTCCCTGCATCAGTAAAGGCAGCCAGTTCTGTTATGTGTTTTGACCTAGTACACAAGTGGTATCTTTGACTCGTGCTGCAAGGGAGAGTGGTTAGAACATAGAGTAAAAAGACAGGCTTGCAAAGGTGGTTAACAAAATGAGGCTTGGTATTAGTTTTTTGTCCAGAACCTAAATTGCCATAAAACATTTCTTGAATAGTGCTTATGATGTGTGAAGTTGTTATTAACCTGTTTAATAAACATAATACAAGCCAGATCCGGAAAATTGCTTATCAGGGAGGAGTTGTTGTGCCCTGAGGGAGCCTGTGCTGCCAGACCCAGGCTGCAGTCGGTCGGCACAGCACGCCCCAGGATGTTCCTTGTGAGACAGGGCTGTCACAAGGGCACTGAGCTCCATGCAGCCGCAGGAGGGGTTGGGATGCCCGTAAAGGAAAGAGTTCAGCAGCAGAGCATTGCAGCTATTTCTACACTGTGGAGCTGTGTATGGCAGAGGGACCTGGATCGGTTATAGAGCAGCTTACTGATCCCCACTGTGAGCTGGGTTCCCTCAAAGCCATTTGTAGATTTGAGTCCATCTTCAAATTCAAATTGTTCGTTTCCTGCACTTTTTTAATCCCAAAAAACAAAATTACCTTGTTTCCCAAAGAGAATGAAAAGCTAAATTTTGTACAGGGGTGTCTTCTAGAGCCATGTGTTATTCTTGAGAGCTGCATAATACCTGGTGCCACTACTGAGACCATGTTTGCAGAACATCAGGCAAAGCAGACTGATCTGTGCCTGTGCATGTATAATGCTCCCTGGCTGAGGGCGAGCTCCTAGAGTTGACAACCTGTTGGGTAATTAAAAGTAGATGTGCCCCCCACTTCTCATCTCCACATTTTCTGTCCTTACCCATTCCTTGGTTCCAGTGACTGGTTTGACTGGTGGCAGACACTCTGGTGGTCAGGAGTGGGAGCTGGTAACTGCTGTCATGTGCTCTGCTGTAATGGCAGGGCAGACAGTGTCCCAGGGGTGCAGGAGCTTAGCAGGTGCAGCCTGACTACAGCTGGACTCACAGATTTAGAGGCAGCTCGGTATTTTTTCCTCCCACTGCTCTTCCCCGCCTCCCCTGCTCCTCCTCTCCTAAAAGCAAACTTCTGCCTGCCTTCAGTGACCGTGTGCTGCACACAGCATAGGCAGCCTGCAGGCAGTGACCTGACTCACCCACCTTGTGCAGGCTACTATGCCAGTTCAGTACTCCCAAGGGGATTTGGGTTTCCCTAGAAGCACATGCCCCTGGAGTTTGCTCCACGCACAGTTCAATTCCTACTGGTGGAAGCAGAGTGGTGCCAAAGCTGGTTATCCTCGAGGGTGTGTCTGAAGGGCTGGGGCAGCATAGGCTTATGTCAGTACACAGGATGTTCTGTGTTGGATCATGCACGTGTCAGAGATGCTTCTTTTAGGACAGGATGTGTCTGGGCTGTTCCTACTGAGGGTCAAGGCTATTCTTGAACTCTGTTCGGTGCTGCTGAAGTCAATTTGGTATAATTTAGCATTTGAGCAGTACAGATTTCATGTCTGGAGGAGAGGATTTACAAGGAGATGTTACAGGGCATATTTGGAGACCCAGTTTTTCAGTGTGATGGGAGCAGCACAGGGAACTGTTGATTCCCAGGTTCTGTAAGAAGAACTCTAAAAAGCAAACCAGAAACCTTTGGCTAAAAGCTGCATCTTGTGCGTTTTTCATGCCCACCTATCTTTGGTACAGGTACTTGAATCTGGAAGGGTTTGGGGGTTTAGAGGTAAAATTTTGTATTAGTTTTAATTTCTTTGTGTTCATTTTTATTTTTATGAGCATCTTAATGTGTTCTGGTTTTGTGACCAAACAGTTCTCTCTGGTCAGATTTGGTTTTTGTTCAGAGGAAATCAAAGTGTGTTCCTTTTTACATCAGTATAAATCCCTAAAACTTTGTCCTTTGGAAGAAAACGTCACCTTGGATTGAGGTACAACTGACTTGTGGGCTCAGTTCCTCAGCAGTGCTACTGACTATGACTGGAAACTACAGATGAGAAGGGATTGGTGTGTAAGACAAACAAAACAGGCAAGCCTTGCACGAGCGCTAACTGGAGCAGTTGGCATCGTTGCCTGAGGTGCTTCTGTTCTCCCCTTTGCGTGCATTTTATCCTCTTTTGTTCTTTCCTGATACACTTGCATCCCACCAGTCCAAGTTTCCAGCCCACAGGTTGTGTTTCTCTGGCTCCCCAACTGACTGAGCCTGCTGGCACGTGGACTGCCTCCCTCTGAGCCAGAGCAGCTGTAGGACTGAATTGCGGCCCCTGTGTAACTGAAATGGCCCAGGAGAGACCGCCCTGACCTGTAGGTACCCCTTGGGCAGGCAGAGATCCCACGGGTGGGAGGGACACTGACAACCAGGGGCCAAAAGAACTAGCCCAGGTTGACATTCCCTGCTGCTGGCTCAGGGCAGCTATGGTGAGAACTAGAAAGGGAGGAGCAGACAGATGTTACAGCCAAGAGGTCTCCACAGGGCCCTTTTCCAAGAGACCAGTTTGTTCTGGAGTACATGGGTGCAAGTAACATATTCTGCCATATCTTTGTCTTGCAGGCCTTGAAGCCCTCCAACCACGCCACCATCCAGAGCATAGTGAGAGCCGTCGGAGTCATCCCTGGCATTCCCCAGCCTTGCTGTGTTCCTGACAAAATGTCTTCTCTTAGTATCTTATTCTTTGATGAAAACAAAAACGTGGTTCTGAAGGTGTACCCCAACATGACAGTGGAGTCCTGTGTGTGCAGATAACACCTCACGTGGCCTTTCTGCAATGCTGAGGTGAACACTTGCTGTTTGGGGAAGGGGGGTGGCCAGGGCTCTCATCATACCTACTTTTTGTTTGCACTGACAAATATTTCCTCGGGACAAAAAAAGAGAAAATGTAAACAAGTCCAGACAATGGAGATGGAAACAAAATGGATTCCAAGGAAAGAAAATACGAACTTCATTCATCTGTGAATTTGACCAAGACACAAGACTTTGAGAATGGGACCTGCCTGTTTCTGTTGAAATTGAGAGATGAAAGAGGAATTTGCAGATTTTCAAGACTGCCAGAAGGACATACTGATCTATTTTTGTAGAAGATTTTGGAAGCAGCATGAAAAGTTAATTCTTATCTATGTTGTTACGGTGACTAATGGAACAGGAGGTTAGAAATGTAATATTCTTAATTTTAAAGCTAAGCTTCTTGCCTTAGGTTATACAGTAGTTTAGCAGGGAGAGAAATGAAATCCAACATCTTAAAAGCTGTAGATCATCTAACTTAGAGGTGCATCTCCTCGGTACGATGTGTCACTCGCCTGGTGTCTGTATTTGACATTTTTGTTGTAATTCATCTTATTGGAGCACAGTGCCCTCAGTTGTAAGAACACAAAACACGACTGCTGAGTGCGTACCTGTGATGGATGGAAAGCACAGACTTCTCCTTAACGGAAAACTTTCCCCGCTGTGAAAACTCAGCAGCCCAGAGTTACTCGTGAGTATCGCACTAGTGAAGCATCCGAGCGACTTGTTCACAGCAGATACTCCAGAACACAGTGGAGAAGGATCTGTGGGTTGTCTGCCTGAAGGGAGGTCGTAGCCAGGTAGGACCAGCCTCTTGTCCCAGCTAGCAAGCAATAGGACAAGAGATCATAGCCTGAGGCTGCACCAGGGCAGGTTCAGGCTGGATGTCAGGAAGAATTTCTTCACAGAAAGGGTGGTCAGGCATTGCAAGGGGCTGCCCAGGGCAATGATGCAAAGTGATGCAGTTCAGAAAGGACTGGACAGGGCACTTGGTGCTCAGCTCTACTTGACAAGTTGGTGATGTTTTCCTCTGGGCTGGGGCCCCTGAACTTGTCAGGAGCAGAGTGTCACTGCCAGGGGGCCACCAGTGCCCGTGCTCTGCAGCAGGGCTGGCCCCACAGCTCGGCAGTTTGCAGAGGAGATTGATGGTCTGTTTAGTGCCCCATTTTTGCTTGTAAAAACAGTGTTTTTAAATAATTTCTGGTGAAAGGTTTATCCTTGTACAGGCTGTCAGTTAAAAAAAAAAAAATCACCCCCAAAAAAGAAAAGTTATTTTGTATATGGGGAAAAACTTTTACAGATGCTTTTAATTTATTTTATATGTGTGGCCCTCTTGTCGTCTTAATGTGTCTTTCTTTACCTCAGTACTCTCTTTAAACCTTGCAGTTTTCTCTGTCAATGCCAGGACTGTAGTGGAGTTCCAAGGATAGGTGCAACTGCCCTGTGAAGGGCATGTTTCACTACGGATGGATAAGCTTGCCCGATCTATGTTTTTTCCCCTCATTAATAGGAAAGTTTTGCTAGGAACTCTGTAGAAAATATAAAATAAAATCACTCTCTAAATGAAAATCCATTTTTTTCTGTGTGGTATTCTGATTGGTCTGGGAACATTCGAGTTTTCCCTGTGTTCAGTATCCTGGAACAGCATCCCATATTCAGCACTCCTTCCCTGGGCCACTACAGACCGAGGCACACAGTGGATTCATTTTGAGCACAGTCTGATCACAGCATAGCCGTGTCCTGCAGCCTCACGGGTGATCTCCCTGCAACAGTGTCCTATGGAAGGGATGGGACATCTGGCACTGGCCGGAGTGCAGGAAAGGAGCGGGAGCGTGGGAGAGCCTGACTGGAACTGGGGCACCATCCTCCTCTGGGTGAGTGGGGAGCGAGGGGGTTCATGCGGGGTCCTCCCAAAAAAGGGAGATTACAGCCCGGAAATGCTTGAAAATTCATGGAGGTGGGTGTGCAAAAAAAAAAAATATTAAAAACTTCAATGTTTCTCATTTGTCTATTTATTGAAAAATAATAAATTTACATATAAATTGATTTCCAAATAGAACCTTGTATCAACTCTATTATACATAGGA
>WEIV01022221.1:1435-43375 GCA_013390005.1 Calyptomena viridis
GGGAACGGTCGAGTACATGCTTGCTCGTTTGTTGTGACTCTTCCTTGGGTTTCTTCATTGCCAATGGCCTGCTAGAGAGTGGCCTGTAGCTGACACTGGACAGCTCCTGCCATTCTCACAAATGCTCACAAAGGAAAAAAAAGCAATTTTAGGCTCTGTACATTGTTGATATCCTCAGTTCTGTTTTCCTCACCTCAACTCTGGGTCCGCTTGCTTGCAGAGTTGTTAAAAGAGGAGATGTTCAACAGAGAAGCCTCGAATAGCCACATGGGCCAAGATGCCAGTAACTGCTTCTTCCCAGTGTAGTGGAGATCAAGAACATGTCCTTAACACCTATGAGCAACACATGGTGGGAAGTAGGTGTCAGTCCTCTACACTGGTGCCAGGATATGCACTGAAGTATTCAAGCCTTTAGGGTGTGCAGGAAAGATGTTCTAGAATGGTGCCAAGTAGGTGCAGCTGTCACAGGATCATCAAAATTTTCAGAACATTTTAGTGCATCCAGAGCATTCTCAGAGAAAAATTCATTCACATTCTGGTCAGAGGCAGCAAGAGCTCTCCTTGGAGGTTTCATTTGGATGGCAGCCCTTTAACCAAACACAGGGGCTGGTGTGTTCCTGATAAGACAAAGCTCTCTCTTGGCAAGCTCATTTTGCTCCAGAGAGAATCACTGCCCTTGTCTGGATAGAAGAGCAGAGGATTATGAGAGTTTATGGAGGATGAGGGTGAGAAGGTGGTGTAATTGCTGTTACGCAGATGGGGAAAGGCTCTTGGCTCCAGATGGATCCCCCAGAGAATCAGATAAGCCATTTAGTGTACTTGTTGGCTCCTCATCCATTTAAATTGCTTTGCAGCTGGGTGCTTCTCCCAAGGACTTTGGAAAAGCTAAGTATGGGGATAGGTCAATGCCGTAAGTTCAACGAGGTGGAAAATCTACTCCCCACCCATAGCTGGGGCTTACTCCCAGAAAGAAATGCAAAGACTTAAAAAGTTTATTAGGCAGGGGAGAGTGTGGGGGTGGTTTGCTTGGAGGTAGCAGCACAACAGCTTGGGAGTGTTTCCAAGGTTCTGCTCTGCAAGCAGGTGGTTGAAATACTCCCTTAGCTCAAGTTGCAAGGGAATCTGGCGTTTTGAGATGGAGGCAGGCTAAATAACAGCTACAAAGGCTTCCTTCTGGGCAGCAGATTTCACACATTGGTGGCAGCAGTACGTGCTGTTTCTACTTTCAGACTCAGCTAGACCTAAAGGAGTTCTTCCTCCATTACTTCAGTTCTGTCTTTAGGCAGAAATCCTGCAAGAAAGAGCAGAGTTTGACAAACTACATAAAGGAAACTGGCAGGCATGGTTGTGCTCTGGACCTAGGAGCATGCACACCATTACACCATGTCTACCATGTGTACTACAGGTACTCCAGGTAATTTTGCTTGGTCTTGAAATGTTACAACACAAACAGCATCACAAGCAATCAGCTAGGGATGGTACCTAATTCCTATACTCAACAAGCAAAATATTATTTGAAAGCAGGAAGTCTGAGAAAACTTGTAAACTCCAAAGTTTAGGGTTGGCAAGTGGCTGCTTAGATGAGCAAGCAAGGGAAAGATGGACTGATAAAAAACCCATCAGAGTGGAAGCTGACAGTTTTGTGTTCTGTTTTCTGTCCCTGTGAAACACGTCAACGCACTGACGTGATGTTTCCTCTCATTCTGAAATGGAGAGAAGGCTCCTGGGAGAACAGGGGCTTCAAAGGTCAAAGCCATTGTTCTACTGGATGTTGTACTTGCTAATGTCATGATGAGAGCTTAATAACATCATGTTGATTTCCCCCTGCCTCACTTTCCTTTTCTTCTAGCCTTTCTGCAGCCTTAAAAAAGAAATGAAAAAAAAAAANATGAAGACGGTATCAGCTTGATGCTACATGCCTTTCAAGGGCTATTAGATAAGAGATACTGTTTGTACAGAGCAAACCTGTTACCTCAAGAAAACAAAGCTGCTTTTAACTGTGACTTGCTTTAACTTTCCTCTTAAACAACGCTGCAAAGTATGTGAGTTAAAGAAATGGACAGACAGATCATCAGCTCTACATCACTGACCCCAGTGCAGCACAAGCAAGCTGAAAATATGGTTTAGGGCTGAGTCAGTCAGTACATGACATCAACATGTATCATCTGAGGATCTCACTACCAGTATGTAGAGGATCAGCCTTCATTTGATCTTCATCCGAAAGACCCTTTAACAGTGAAGCATTTCTAGAGAGTGGTCTTGACGCCAATCACAGTGTGTGTGTGGGATACTCTGGGGCACTCTGTATGACGAGTACACACAAGGGTCCTTGTTCCTTGGTGGTCCAAACTGAGAATACTGTTGCTCCCTTCTGACCCACATACCTGGTTTCCTTACTGTGGAAATGGTGGCTTTTGCATGCCCAAATTTAAAATTTAGCCTGATTACGCTTCTGCTCTGAACCACCATTTCAGAGACTTCCTCTCTCTATCCCTTCAGTCATTCATCGTAGACAGCACAGTGACCTCCAAAATGCAATACAAGCCTTTTTTTGTGCATTATATATTGCCCATTTCATAAAGTACATTTTTTTCTTTACCACACTTAGCTACTGTTTTAGGAGTCATCATATTTCACTAAACCACAGGAGGCTTCTCTTTTCCTGGGTGAGCCCATTTCTATAGTAAAAGTTGGATTCTATGTCTCCACATAGGTCCAATTGGATTTTGCATGTCTCCACACCTGCTCAAGAAAGATCACCTTGGAGGCTGTAAATATGGACCCTGTACATCCAGGGAAAAGGTAGTTTGTGACCAGTCATAAAACTTTCTGCTAAAAGGTGAGTTTGCTGGACTGGTGTTTGCTGAAGAATCAAGGTTTCCAGACCCCATTCTTTAAACCTAATTGTACATGTGCTGCTCCAGTTACAGAGGCATAGCAAGAGACTTTTCTTAGAAGGTCAGGCCCCTTTCCTAGGATTTTTCAGCCGGTCTGGATATGACCTTTTATTTATCATCACAAAATTTCAACATAAGTTGAACTTAAAAAACCCCACCCAATATACTCTTGTACTCCATAAAAATGATCTGCAGAGAAAGATAAACTTTATAGATTAAGACTGACTGATATGAACAAAAGCTCTTGGAAGACAAGTGAAGTGATTTGGCAAAGCAGACAATTAGTTAAAACAGACATTCAGCCCCGAGTCTCTCAACCTGGTGTGGGATGAAGCAGTTGGATGCTGAACATCTGAACTGATATCAACCAAGAATGTGGGCATTATGCTTGATCCAGAATTTGGCTTATAATGTGAAAAGTGTTTTAAGAGTTTAAACTCTTAAGCTGGCACGACTCTAGTGTACTAAGCTCTCAGCTCCTTCATTGGAGTTAAGGTCGTTTAAGAATTTAGGGTCTTAAAAGCAGCATGATCTGCTAAACTGCTTTCAAGATTTAGAAGGACTTAATTCGTTATACCAGTTGAATGTCTTAAAGTCGCTGAGCCACTTTTGCTGGCTTAAAAAGTTATCAGAGTTGAGGATAGGTGACATTGGAGGGATGCTGTTGTGCCGAGGATCAGATCAGACCAGTGTGGTGTGGCCTTCTGGCTTCCCAGTCTGAATCTGTTGTATGTTTTTCAAGGTCATTGCTCAAACAATTCTAAGCAGTTGGCAAATAGAGACTGGGACTGTTTGCCAGTCAAATCTAGTTCAAGTATTCTATGAGTCAATATCCAGCCATTGTGTTGCTTATTTGTTCTTCTAATCTTCAAAATCCCCCATAAAACGTATATATTTTTGCTGTGCCCTCCTCTTCTTACTTTCAATGACAGCATGTCTGATATTTCTGGAGCTCCTTGAAACTCTCTGCCAAGTTTTCTATTGGTGCCAGGTTTGGCTCCCACCCTTACACTTTCCTGTACTAGATACTGCCATTTTTTACTTGCCTTCATACACTGGGAACAGGATCTCAGCTTTAGGATCTAGTGCCTGACAATAAAAAAGTGATAAAAATGGGGTGGGTAAAGCAGAGGCATGTGAGAGTCTCTGTCAGAGCTTTTCTCCCTGTGTCTGTCTGTCAGGTCACTTGTATGTGTCTCCTGCAGAAATCAGTGTGACACAGGGTACTCCTGATCCATTAGAACATGATGTTTTCTCAGTCATGGTTGGCACCAGAAGGCAGGTCATGCAACCCAAAACAGTGAGTTGTTGAATGGTCTGTTCAGCCCTTTCCTCCCTCTCTACTTGAAAAATTCCCAACTGCTCATAACTAAACAATGGCTTAAACTTTCAGCTCTCGGCATTCCAGTCTTCTTGTGGCAGAGTCCCACTGTCCCATGAAAACAAAACATTAATTTCTTTTCCTTAAGATGGAATTTGTCACTTTTTGGTTTTTCTGGCTGAGCCTTCCCTTATAATCAGAAAGGGAGACAGATTGTCTTTCTTATATTTGTCCCTATTTTTAAAAAGTGTTACTTTAATTCACCTCTTCTTTGTGATAGGCAATACTACTCTCTTCACTTTCTTTTTTCACTTTTCATTTTTCTTTGTGAGGCCCAGGTGTTCTCAGCATTTTGAACCTAATGTCTAGACAGAAATAAGGGCCACAGGTTAGGTATCTTATCTTGAAAATTTAGGTCACAACTTTATTCTCTAAAAAATCTCCTAAAGGTACCGTAATTTTATCATCAAACTTAAATTTCAGACAACTTTGTCTGATACCCAGAGTAAATGTATGCCCCAAATAATGCACACATCTGTGTGTGCATACACATACGTCCCAATAATGTGGGATTATTTACACCTCAGTCACCTAAATCAGATGCCAGCTTTCTTTAGCAAGTCAATGGAAAGCAGCATTTAATTTTCTGTAGATAACTCCAGGTAGGATAATTGCTTCCAGAGGTGCTCGATCTTGGCTAGAAGCCTGATTTTTAGCTGCTAAACTGGGGGAGAAGAAATCATACCTACAGACACTCTGGCTCTGGGGAAAGGGTTAAAACATGACCTTCTGTTGGCCAGTCTGGGATATATTGCAGTTCAGCAGCTGAGTTGTTTGGGATGGTCCTTAAGGTTGTGTGAAAACTGTGAGCACCTCTATATAGGGGTCTGATATTTTTACCTGAGCCAAGGAAAAATAAGGGAAAAAAAAGGTAAAATAGTTTAAAATGTGTCTTTGATACTTGCTTAATTGTCACTGGGGGCTGTTTATCAGCTCAGGAGAAAAGCAGAATAGGCTGTTGGGATCAGTCAACTGTGTATCCCCTCACTGTCCCAAGCTATGGTCATGGTCCCTGAATCCATTGTCACATGTTTTCCTCTGCCCTGAGCACACTGACAAATTGTCCAAATTGCAACTCTCTAAAGAATGGCCAACCACCGGATCTTCTTTCACAGAAAACAAAACAAACTCTGCCTTTTTTGTTTTATTATAATCAGAGGCTCCCTTTTTAATCATTCCAGTTTCTAGTCACATGGAACATGAACTGCCTAAGAGAGCTTGAGGAGAGAGGGAGGATGAGAGAAAGGAGGGGAATTTAGACAAAAAGCTTCCTCACTGGGGACAGGAAAGCTCTACAGCCAGGCAGTGGAACGGGAGCCTTTCGACTTGAGGTCAGGGTTTCGAATGCTGCAGTTAGTGGCTTTGGGAGGTTGTTCCCTCAGACTGACAAGAATATAGGATGGATGACATCTGCCCTTATACTCCAACTGGGTCCAGTCTCTACATCTTGGCCCAATTACCTACCCTGAGATCTGGGAACAAAGTTCTGGGTCTCAGTTTTCATCTACATAAAGACTCCCAGTTTGCCATGGCTAGGTAATGTGCCTGCAGAGGCTAACACAAATTTTAACATCACCTGTGAGAAGAGGCAATGAGGAAGAAAATACAGATCTCAGAAAAAACCTCCACACTTTTTTGGAGTCTGGAAATTTGCTTTCCTTCATATTTTTACAATACAAAGAATTCTTTCCCTTATCCTCAGGCATAATCAAATCCCAGGGTCAAAACCTGGCTCCACATGAGTCATCTTTTCTGGAATGCCCCTGGAATTTCACACATTCCTCTTAAAGGCTGAGGAAGCTTTGCAACCATGCTGCATTTTAAGGTTTCCTAGGGATGGAAGGTCCTCTCCAAGACTTGATGGAGGTGTGTGAGAGGTAAGTCCGTGGTAGCTACTGGTCTTTTGTAGCATGACCTTTATAAAGAATGAGACCTAATGAAAATGTTAGTGAAAGGTCTCTCAGAGCACAGAAACAGCAGGAAAAAGCTCTTTTTGATGCTTTTTCGTACTTGAAATCACTGTCTTTTAAATATGACTGTATGATTAAAACCTCTCTTGTTCCAGCCTTCACCTTGAGCCTGCTAACCACTTTGTGTACATCAATGCCCTGGAGCTGAAAAACGATTCTCATTTCCTTCAACAGGGACTCAAATCCATGCAAGTCACTACGTGAGGCTAAAGACTTCTACCATGCCAGCACAGGACCTCACTTGAACAATGCCTCAGGTCCCTTCTCTGTGAGCCAAGGAGCTTGCGCTAGCCATATTTAGCAGCTACCAGGAAGGCTTTACATGTAGTTTCTCTCCTTTGAGCCTCCCATTTGGTCTCTGTGCCTGCCAAATGCTTGTGAAGCTACCTTAGGTCTGATCAGCCATGCTGGCACATGGGTGAGGTCCAGCTGTGACCTGTTACGGATGAAGACATTACCTGGGGACTCGGTCCCTTCCCTCTGTTCACATATGCAAAAGTGCCTTTCTCTCCATATATGGTAGAAAATAACTTTGCTCCAGCATTGGAGAGGCCATATGGTCAGGACACCAGGGCAACTGGTTACTTTCCAGAAGACCTTTCAGGCTGATGATCTGGAAGACATCTCTCTCAGCAGTTTATCTGGCCCTGTGCTTAACATGGGATGTAATATTTTATGTTCACTTGGGCTGGGACCAGGGATGTCATCCCATGGTTCCAGATGACGGCAAATCCACCCTGTCCCTTGAGATACAGCTCTCCCTGCACTGCATTACTCTTCTGCACAAAAACACACGGTGTATTTCCTCTGTGGATTTTTCTGGTTTCCAAGTTGCAGCCTCGTGGATTCTCTCATGTCTCTGGCTGCTAGATCAAAGATCCATTTTATATCGGAGTTTTTCACTCCATGATTCCCCTGATCACTTATTAACCTGTTAGTTCATACACCATCTCACAAATTGCTCTCTTTTCCTCTCTTGCTGGTAAGCATGTTTGCCAGGCTATAAATCTTTCTGGCAGCTCTTCTTTGAGCTTCCTCCAAGTCTTCTTTTTAAAGTGCCAGCTCCAGGACTGGACATAGGATTTTGTCCCCACATGTTTGCCAGAGGTTGGTTTCACAAACTCGTTTATGAATACATCTCCTTCTATTTATTTCTGCCAGTTCTTGATGAAAAAAGGAAGAGGGAGAAGGAAAATGATAGTGTATGATGTTTCTTTTAACTATGTGATCCTAACACAGAAGAATTTTTCATGGTTTTCTGGGGACCACCCAGTGATTCTTTTCATAACACCAAGAAGCAGTAACCATCTTATCTTTATGAAACTTAACAGCAAATGTCCAGAAAAAGGCTGGTTTTGAACAGTGTCAGCATTTGTCCCATCTATTTCTCCCACCCTGGCCAAAAGAAAAGCTCACCATGCTGAGCAAGGCTGGTTGAAAAGTGTGCCATGGTTTTCATTGTGGGACACTTCTTTCAGCCCCCATGAACTGGGGAAAGGCTCCATCTATGTCTGTGCTTGCGTTCATCATACCTTGATCAGAGATGCATTTGCCAAGGCTCTGTGTAGGCATGTGACCTCTCCTGCTCTAGAGATTGCCATTGTACCACTCTGATAGCTTAACCCAGTGACTCCTCTAGTCTCTGGGGAGTGAGTCGCTTCACCCATCAGAGTCTTTTAGGAGAGAATGTTAAAAAAACCCCAGCAAGCTCATAAGGCCAGACTTGGCTGAGGACAGCAGTCAAGACTTTCACATGGCAGGGAGGAGACTGTTTGCTTTAGATTTTTTTCTTTTACTTAAAAAGAAAAGAGAATTGGAAATGTTTCCAACAGTCTCCATTTTTCTCTCTCATATATATATACATATCTATACGTATATCTATGTATTTGAAAAACGCAACCCACAACTTTTGGTTTAAATTTGATCTGACAATATCCCTTTAACATGAAACTCCAAAACCGTAATTGATACCCCAGTTGGACATTATCATAGATTATTTCCTGTCTGTGTTTTGACTGTCCTGGTCGAATGGCTTCCAAGCCTAACACAGAGTCAATGAAGAGAAACAACCCTCAGCTACTATTATTCCTGTTACTCATTCTACCAAAATAATAAAAATAATGAAACCACAGCCTGCCTTGAACAGTAAAGGTCTCTTAAAAGCCCTTCCTAAGCTGAGCCTTGATGTATCTTGCATATCTTTGGGAAAAAAAATAAAGTTGGTAGGTTGGAGGGAGGAATTACTAGTGATGTTCCTTGGCTGGGCTTGTGTCCACACTGTTCATAAAGCACTGCCTTGGGTGGAGATGTGAGCACTAGGAACTCCCTGTCCCACCCAGGGCTGACCACCCAGCTGCCCTGGGCCTGGCCGTGCCCTGGATGTGCCTTGCCACTGCCGGCGTCCCAGCAGGCCAGAGTACATGAGGGGGTGGCCATCTGTGCAGGCCCGTGGTCTGCACTGGCAACAGCAAACCTGGACTTCAGGGAGGCTGGGCAGGGACTTGCGAAGGAGAATTATGGGCTCCCCCTCCCAGCTCTCCTTCTGAGCAAACATGGTGGGTAATGATTGAGGTGCAAATCCCAGCATATGCTAGACAGCCCTGGTGCCAACATAGAACTGGCTGGTATTTTTTGTCTAAGGCTTTTATACCAGGAGAAAAAAAGAAAAAAAAAATCCCCTCCTGATTTAGTGGTACCGAAATGTTTTATGGATTCATGCCTTTTCCCCTGAGCAGTTCATTTAAACAGGGAAAAAGCACCCAATAATAATACCAAAGCCCCTTCCCGTCCAATCATTTCATTCCATTAGGTTGGAAAATAAATGTTTTCCATTATTTGCCTTGGAAATAGGTCTTCATTTAAAAATAAATTAGTTAATTTACCTTTCTGTATTTTTACATGTGTTTAAAGATGGCTAACACCAAATTTAAAATGTTGGTATAAAAATGCCTATTTATTTTCATTTTCATTTGGTAAAAACCTTCTTAAAAATTCATTTAAATGGAAAAGGAACTCTCTCCCCTACACTTCTTTTGTTTTCTTTTAGCAAACCAAAAAAAAAAGCCAAGAAACCTGAAAGGGGAAAGTCAAATACAATCTAAATGTCTTCACCTACAGTCAAGTACTGGGATCTCTGAGCAATGTGGCTTTCCCCAGCTCCCTTTGGCACCTTTGCTCTTCTAGCCGTGGACCAGTCCCTTCCTGTCTCCTGGGCATGGATGTCTTTGTTGAACTGCTCAAGAGCTTCACCCAGTTGTTCCTGATCCTAGTTTGGTTCCAAATGCAAAGCACAAGAAATGAGAGTATCAGGGAACCAAAGAGACTTTGCAATATGGATACGAAATTGATCCATTTTGAAAGTTATATTCTAGCAACTTCATAGGTTAATTCCTGTTTTCAAGGGAATTGCAAACATTACTGCTTTCCAGTGAGATACACAACTCTTTCTTCTCTTCATCTTCAGACTTGGAACTTCTAAACTACTCTTAAACTATCTTGAGACTATTGCTTAGATGTGATATTGATTCCCAGATTTTGCTCAGTAAACAGCATCTCTTCAAACTGTGAGAGCAAAATGATGCAAACTGAACAAATTTTTTTTGTTTGTTTGTTTCCATGTGGTTGGATGGGATGGGCAGGGGCTGTCCCACTCTGATATCACTCAGATGCTTGATTGTAATTTCTAGATCTGGCAAAGGTTAGCAATTATCTTTAACTGGAGGAGCTCTTAGTTCAAGGGATCTTAAGGCACATCCAAATAAACATTAAGTAGTTTTTTGTACAGTTTGTGCATGCCCTACCAAGCCAATCCCAGGATATCCAGGTGAGAAAATCCTAGCCACAGTTTCATACAGTATTTTTGGCTGCTGTATGTTAGTTTCTTTGGATTCATCTACTTTTCTTTCAGGAGAGGTTTTCTTAGGAACCAGATCACAGTCAACTGTATTCTGAGGGCATAAAATCAAAAAGCCACATTCACATTTAATGAAACACCAGCGTAGTGATGTTATAGCAGAATTGGTCTCTAAGAACTTAAAAGTGTGAAAAACTTTCAAAGGTTCCTGAACTTGTTATCCCTCATGGGAATGATGAGTGGTGACCTAGCAGGAGGAACCTCAGGGCAGCAGGGTGAAAGAGAAAAATGTTTTCAACTCTCATAGTCTCAAAGCAGAGGGGAAAGGCAGTTGAGGAATATTATGTAAAACAAACAGGCATCAAATGAGGTACAATAAGAAGAGGGTTGAAAGAAGGTAAGATGGATAATTAAGCAATAAGACACGACAGGCTGTGCATTTCTGTGTGATTATTGCATGTCTGCCATGGTGTTCTTCAGGAGCAAATTTTTGCACTAGAACTGGAATCACCCCCAGGGACAGGCTGGCAAGAGGGTCTAATTTGGGTTATTACAAAATTAATTTTGAAATTAAAATAATAATAATAATAGGAAGAAAAAGGGACAACTTCCCTCTGCACCATGTTGTTTGTTAGAACATGTGATGGGAAAAGAAATTACATCAACCTGAGTTGGTCATCAGAGGGAGGGCCATCATTTCACTGTGAGCTAATTCTTGGCTGCATGCTGATGACGTGCTGGCTTTTGCATGGCTTTTCTTCTTTCTCTCTTTGTCCTTTTTGGCCTAGACTGCCTGCCTTCAGGTCAATGTGCTCAACTAACTTATGTTATCAAAAGCTTCCATCTTTTATTGCTTTCTGAAAAATCTTAATTTTGCTCCTTGCCTTATTCTATTTCTCTCTTTTGGTTTAAAAAAAAAAGTATCATAACTGTTTGAGATACAGAAAGTAATGTGTACCATGCCTGTGGTCCTGAAGAATGGTATTTCCTTGGTCTTTCCTCTATAAAGATTTTTTCCCCTTCTACTCTCCTACCCCGTCTCCTACACACTCACTTCCTTCAGTGAACCTGTTAAGTAGTTGGGGTTCAATACTACCTCTGCATTGAATGGGAGGGAAGATAGCACACCAGAAAAGAGGGGTTTATTTTCTTTACCCATGTAGCAGTGGATAATAATAAATCAGTTATTCAGGCAGGTGCTCTTAGCTTACCTTATGTTTCACTAGCACTGAGCAGCATTCTTTTATGCACAAAAATTCTCTGTTTAAATTAGTTTGGTTGGGAAACATTCTCTGTGAAATATTTTCTGTTTCCAGGACCAAATCTCCTATTTCATTGTTTCTGAACCAAATGCCTTCAGGAATCCTCATTCTAGAGAAATTCAGTAATTTAATTAAAAAAAAAATTACTTTGCAAAGGAAAAGACGTTCTGAGATTTCCATGGGAATGAAATTCATGTTCTTTGTAGTTCTGATTGGTTTAGTTTATTCCCAAGTAAACTATTTGCCTAACATAGATTTCTGATCTGATAATGACTCAAGAACATCTAGGTGCCTTGGATACATCTCAGCAGCTCCAGATTTAAAGTTTTTACACACCTTGGATTTTGTGCCTTAAAGGCACAAATGTTTCAAGCAAAGCAAATAGACTCCCTAAAAGTGATCTCCAGCCTCCACTGTCATTCATCCCAGCTGAGACTCCAATATCTACTGGGAAGCTCTGTATTTGCTGAGTGATTATATCAGGACTCTGCTCTTGATAGCTGCTGTAAAAACAGGAGACCAGCTAAGACTAGATGAAACAGAAGGTCAGAAGGAAAAGAAGATGCATACAGAAATGAAACGGCATACTCATGTTCACACCAGAAATAGTAGCAAGATCAGGATTGGATTTCAGTCCTTCTGAAACTCAACCCAGAACTGTGACACTAGGGGATATTTTGTTTTGTTGTCAGGGAACATGGGGAAAGACAAATCCACCTCACTACTCTTCCCAAAATCAATCATGTTCGTGTGAATTATATTTATCAAAATGAAAAAATGGTCAACAAAACTGCGTTCTCAAAAATGAGGCTTTGCTCAATTAGAAGAAAAAACCAACAAAACAACAAAACATTAAAAAAGAAACCCAACAGCAAAACAAAGTTGAAAAGTAATTTAATCTCTATAACTTCATTGTACTTGCTACATTAGGAGATGAGATGTTTTTCACATGCCACTCCATATTACCATCATATCAAAGGGATGAACTTGTGACCTTTAACATCAAAGCCTGGGGTCCATCATTAGAATTAAGGAATGACCTGCAATACTTGTTATCCTTAGGTGTCTCAACTAGTGCAATGGGAACATGACATTACATAAGTTATATATATATATGCATATCTATCTATCTATATATACAAACTATATATATACTACTATAGGAAGAAGAGAAAATGTATCTCAGGAGAGAAAGAGTTAAATTAACCACCAGTAAGTGAATGCAAAGTTGCTTATGCAGACATTTTCTTGTAAAGATCTGGTCTCTGTCTGTGTAGTAAGTACATGCAGAGACTTGCTGTATCCAGGTTGACAGCTCCAGTGTTACACATTTGTGGGGAAAGGTTAAACAGCATCATGGCACCACTTGCAAAGACTTAATAGATGGAATCATACCTTCTTAGCCTCCCACATTTTCTAAGGTAAACTGAAGTGGGAAATTCCACAAGGCTGATAAACAAATTTCTACCTCATGGACAGTGTCAAGCCATTATGTCAAAAGGCTAGGGGTGGGAACTGATACTCCCAATTTGAAGGGAGGAAAGAAAAATGTCAAATAAGGTGATTATTTTCCTTTTCTGTTGCTGTGAAGAAGTTCTCTTGACCCTCTTCACATAGCCCATTCACAAGATATCAGATGCAGCAGCCCCAAAAGAAATTAAAATCAGGAAAGAGACAGGGTTGTATCAAGGATGGGAAGGAAAGAGAAGAAAAGTTTTCTAAATTGGTTGGGATAATCAGAGAAATGAGTGCAGACAGATGATATTCATTATCCTTTTCTGAATAGAGCTTCACAGATATTGAATGCAAAGAATTTCTTTGTAGTGGGACAGGATCACTTACCTGTTGAATCATTAACTTTTCGCTTTCCAGGGTCAGTTCTCTGCTTACCCCAGAATTGCTGTGCCATGTGACCCTGTGTATCTGCCAAGGCCAATGCTGCAAGGTGGAGATCTGGTCTTCAACATGCTCAATTCATGACCAGGATCTTGCTGTCTTCCTCTGCCATTGGCCCCCCCTCCTGCCCCATGCCTAATGTCCCTTGGAACCTTTAGAAAGCTCTGCCTCTTGGGCTGGGGCATATCTTATGGCAGGCTTGAAGGTGTGCAGCATGGTAGAGCACATGAATTTGCTTTTGAAAAGCGTCAGACCTGCTGGATCCACAGAGGTCACAACTCACCAGCTGCCTCATCTTACCAAGAAAGCCTGCTTGGTGCTGTACAGGAGGAAGTTTAAAAGGGAGCTGCATGGGAGGATAATGAAATGGATGAGTGGGGAAGCTGTTTCACACAGAAGAGCAAAATGGTAGACACCGGGAATTTGTATATTTATTTCCAAATTCTGTTTTAATTTCCATTGTCTTTTGCTGTAAAACAATGGTCTCGCTGCATCTCAGAGCAAACTAATCAAGCTCAAGTATCCAAGTCAATTTCAGTGCACAAACACTTCTCCTTCTATTTTTTTAACACCCTTGCCTTTAGGCAGCTTGACAAGGGAATGGAAACACCCAGAGGCCAAGGTCTTCAGGGAGCCCATAAGAGGCTCTCTTACATGTTGTGGTGCAGCAGGAGACAAACAGGTTTTCTCCATTAGATCCACCTGGCATATGTGTCCCTACTCACTGGGGAAGGAGGGGCAGAGAGAAAAGAGAGTTGAGACCATAACTCATCCCAGTGAAGAGGTGCTGGAGATGAGACACAGTGATTCAGTTGTACTGGGGCCCCACGATGTTAGCAGAGTGCCTGGTGCTATTTCTGGTGCATTGGGCATGGTGGTACCAGCAGGCTCTGACTGGGAGGCAGCGCAAGAGATTAGGCAAACATTTCAAGAGAGGACTGTGTGCTCATCTTGCTGCAGAAACCTGGCAAAACACACCTTTAGTTTGAGAAATCTCTTCTTGTCAGACTTATTAGCACCTCAGAGCAGTCTCTCTCCAGAATTTTCTTGGGAGAAATTTAGTCCAAACATCTGTAAATCAACATAACAGTTGGTGGCCTATTTCAATTCCCACCAAATAAATTGTTCTTGAAAGAAGCTTTAGCTTTTTTTTTTCCCCTCATCACCTTTTTTTGGCTTCTCCTGCTGTCACTCGCGCCTTGACTGAGATGTTCCCCTTACCTTTTTTTTTTTCCTACGCTTTTATAAAATTGTTTCACCTGATATTCTATTTTCCTCACTTCTTGAGGCTGGAAATATACTCATTAAATTTTTACTGGGGAGAAAAATAATAAAAAGATTCCACCCCAAGGTGGTGGAATTCTAATCCACCAAAAAGACAACCAACAGAAAGAAGCATCCAACCCTTCCAGTCACCCTACCTCACCTATCCCCCCAATCAAATTTTTCTCATGATTTTCAGGTCAATCATATATTTGAGAGCCTCCATGCAACAAATTTTCATTTTACTCATTCAAGTAATTTTTTTTGCAAGCTTTATGTGTAGCCTGAAGCCTACAGCTATTTTTGAATCTTTCTATCTTTCTAAGGGTGAGGCAGAGTCAAGCTACCTTGTCATCAAATTCTCATTTTTGGCAAGAAGGGTAGTGGGGGTGAAGAAACAGAGGGCTTTAGAGAAATAATCACTAACCAAAACACTTCAGAGTGCCTGAACTTGTTATTGTGTCTGTTCAGTTCTTCGACAATATGTCAAGCAGAAAGAAAACAGCTTAATTTTTCACAAGCCTGGTTGCTTTCTGAAGTTAACAACAACACAGCAACTTGTTTGAACTAGTGAATGGAGGGAACATTCTATTAATACCAGTCACAGTCCCTCATTCCCCACAACCCACCAGATGTCTGAATTTAAAGTGTCACCTCACGAATCACATCAGTTACTATTGGCAAAATCTTGATCTGTGTTCCAAATGCCCTAGAGGCACTGAGCTGTTCTTGCAAGGTCTTTGATATGGTCTGCTAATAATATGGTTGTAAAAGGCCATCTGTATTTATGGTGCATTATTATTAATATAGCTCCTGTTCCCATCATTGTTTTGTTATTATTTTTTGCATTATTTCCTCTTCGGCAACCAGATTGGCCTGGAGACTGAGGTATTGTACAAGTCCTTTCACCTTTCTATTGGCCTGGTTTGGCATCCTGCCTACTCCCTTGTTGGAAGATGATATGGCATAGCTCTGTGCTTCTACACAGAGAAGAAAGATTGTGGGAAGAGAGAGAGATTCTTGGAAAACTCTGAAGAAAACCAAAAGAAACCCATTCCCCATGGAATTTGGTTGTTTCAATTTTGGAATGTCTTTTCTTCCATATCCTCCAAAAGAAGACTCAAAACCCCCAAAGTATTTAGGCCAAAACTTTTTGGTCTTCATCAAAAAGTCAAAATTCCTGTGGAAAGAAGACACTTTTCAAGAAAACATACATTTAATCAAAGCTTAATTTTCCCAGTAAAGCCAGTGTTGACTACAGCTGTGCCAAAGCTGAGCCAGACTGCTGGGCAACTCCACCTCCTGCTGTCCTGGGATTATCCTGGGCCACTTGACTTGATACATGGTTCTCACATGGCATGGAGAAGAAAGTCAAAAGATTTGCTCGTCTGAACCATCAGGCAATAAAAGGAGCAGAGCCTAGGTAAGGAAAGAAGCTGACAAGGAATTGAAGACTGAAGAGCTTATGGGCAGAGAAGAAATTGAAGGGAGGTAAGAGGCCAAAGGGATGAAAAAGGATTTGTGTGGTGGGAAGCAGACCTGAACCGTGGTCTGGGTCTGTGCGAGTTCATCCCAACATTTTGGGTCAGAGTAACCTCCTAAACAGGTCTTTTGTTCCCCTGATGTATAGCTTGCCCTAGGACCTGTGTTCTGGTGAAGACACTAATTGCAGTCCCAGGAGCTTTTCCTTCAAGTCAGCCAAGAACCTGAAGAGAGGTGAATCTGTTTGCTCTGGTTCCAGAGACCTCATGCATACACATACCTTTATGCGAGGGTCAGTGCCACTCCCAGATATGCTGTGCAATTTTTCGTTCTCGATGATTTCTTTTTTCTTTATTTATTTCTTTTTTTTTTTCGATATCTAAAATTAAGTAATCATGCAGATGGAAAACATCTGCCTGTACTTTCTGTACAGAAATAACATAACACAGGGCGGAGATGATAAATAATAATAAATAATGATGATGATGAGAGCGTTTGGAAAGGCAAAATGATTTGATTTGTCCAGAGCGAGCATCACACACTCTCTGTCTAGGCTAAGAAGGATAAATAGACCACTGTGGTTTGAAATTTTGCAAATGGCAATAGAATTTTGAGGCATTTAGGAAGAGCAGATGCTGAACATGGCTTGACTTTTCATTAATTTGCTCATTAGTGCCTAGTCAGAGGCTTTTCGGGTGTGCAAGAGGAGCCTGACTTCTCAAGTGCAGGTCTATTTATGTATGAATCACAAATCACTGTCTCTCCTAAAACTAGCACAGTCAGGCCAAGGAATGGCATAGCCTGACAATGATGTAATATTCCATTTTTTATCTTTTACCTAATACAAGGTTATGAAATTGAATTCAAGGGACAAGTCATATATTTGCTGCCCTAAGGTTATCACAGAAAAGGGTAGCTTTTCACCCAGAAGACACAATTCTTGGAATCTCCCAAACATTCATGCAGGAATCAATTCTAATTGTATCCTGAAAGATCTCACCTAAATCTTCACCAGGGTCCACCTAAAAACTTCTTCCAGCATTTGGATTGTGCCTGGTTATCTCTGACTATAAGTAATGATATTGTAAAACCCAGTGAGTGTTATCTGATGGACAGGGACAAAGAGGATTATTTAATGAGTTGCTTGGTCTCAGCTGAGTTTCCAGACTGCAGGTGTTCTCCTTAATGTTTGTCATCAGGTTGATGCTCTTCTGCTTTTGTAATTAACTAGGCCCAAATGACTCCCAATTTCGTAAGGATTTGAAGTTGTGACATGTCTGAAGGCACAATAACAGGGATGGTAGGGAAGGAGTACTGTGCACTGTCAAAGGGAGATGCATTTTCACTTGAGGGAAAGTGTTCAGTCAGGGGAGAAGGTGATTCATATACACGTGTGCATGCAGGGCTGAACACTGATAAAGGGAATGTATCAGGACTACAAGTATTTAGAGTTGACTGAACAACGTGACACCAAAAGTTTCAAAGGACAGTGACAGTCTCGTCTACCTTCAGACTTCAGCTGTTTACAGGAGTTACCTCTAAAGAGCCTGAGATCTCAGCTCCCAGGGCAGCCATCCTGTAATGTCTCTAGTAGGATGATTCACAAATGGAAATAGTGATGAAAAAACTCAACATTAGCACTCACAACAAGCCATGCTGTCTGTGTGTGTCTCTGTGTGTGCTTTTCCAGCATGTTTGTGTGAGTGTAAACACAGCATAGCATTTACTTTGTGTGTGTGTGTGTCTGCTGGAATGGTTGAAGTTTAAGATTAAAAAAAAAAAAAAGAAAAAAATGCAAAGGAATCAGAGCTGAGTTACCCAAGAATGATGATGCAATGATATTGCAGCAGCAAAAGCAAAATGATCTGCTAAAAATACACCAGAGGGATCTAAATATTTCCATAAACAGATGGAGGTCAGAGCCCAAATGGAAGAGAAAAATGCAAGTAAAGGAAATTGCATTTGACAACCATAAGGGTCTTATAGTTCTTCTGTGTCTTTTATCCCTAAAGGTTTTTTTTATAGATGCTCACACTTGGGCAAAAGAGGAGTCTGATCCCACAATACTTTACTCACATGAGTAACCCTAATTTATGTTCATAGATTCAAAGGGGCCAATGAGCAATACTTTGCATGAGTTCTTTTAGAGGAGGCATCTGGCAGTGCTTTATAGTGAAGGCTGCAGAGCACTTTTCATGCTAAACCTCTCTTTTATTCATTCTTCCCCCTCCCCCCTCCCCCTATTTCAGAGCATTTGCATTGTTGGTTGAAGCTTTCTAAACATAGTCCATGCCTGAATGTGGATTTTATTGGAATGCATGAGGAAGAACAGCTTCAGATTGACTGGAAAAATATGCTTTCCAATAAACAAAATGTCCAAGCCTCTTCCTGCCTATTTCTTGCTCCTTTAGCTAAACAAAGGAGAAAGGGCTAAAATTTTCTTTGCTGAATTGTCCTACAGGGAGACAGGGATGGTGAAGTTTGCTGAAGTTTCAAAATAAAAAACACCCTAGAAATATTTTAAATTTGTAGATACCTGAAATCCTGAGTATGTTCTGCAGGGGTGAAATTCAGCTGCTACAGAAAGGGTACTGGAGAGCTGTATGGCATGTACTCCTTAGAAGACAAATGCCTGTGCTCAAGCCTTACTTTGATCTTGCCCAAGTTCACCCAGCTGTGAATGGGAAACCTGACTTTTGACTGGGAACCCAAACCTAAGTGTGATACCAGCTGTAGCATTTCCCTGTGGCCTTGATGGACCACCTCAGCTCACAATAGAACTTGGTAAGGATTAAAAAGCATCATCATAACTCCTCTCCTGTCTGGAAATTGCAATCTTGCTATTTGAATGGAGACTAAGAAATATCAAAGCTAGGAAACCTTGGCTCTTGAGCTACTGCAGCTCAGGTTCCAAGTAAGGACAAAACCTTGTGGATCCACACCAAGAGGAGTTCTGAGGGGGGGACAAACAAAAACACATTTGAAAGATTACACAAAAATTGTTCCTTCTGGAGAATGCAAACTACTTCCCTTTCATGAAGTAAAAAATTTCTTTGGGTTCCTTTTGTTTGTTTGTTTTATTTCCAGCTCTTGGTCATGTCTAATAATCAGCCTAGAAAGAGAGGGGTAAAATATTATTTCAAGATGTAACCCCCCCCCCAAATCAAATATGCTGAAATGGCTTATTTTGAGAGTACTTGGCTTTAAAGTCTCATGTTTCACACTTCTTTCTAAACAAGCATCTGTCCAAACCAACACATTTCTAGGAAAATGCATTTCTTTTAAATGAAGTTTTTGAACAGGAAAATATCTTTTTGGAAAAAAATTTTTCTGATCTCTTTTTCAGAAAAACAAGAGTGATCATTTCATACAGTGTTAGGGAGACCATGCTGACCTATGCAGCCATCATATAGATGCCTCCAGACCTGTGAGTGAATAAAGTATTACGGAGTTTAGTCCTTGCTTTGTGCACTGCACAATTCTGCCTTGGTACATTGTATGATTTTCCCAAGCTACAGGAGCTGGACCAGAGGATGTGCCAGGTCCCTTCCAATCTGAATGACTTTGTCATTCCACCAATGGCATGCCATACACAACATGGAGTAAACCCATCAAATTCCCTTTATCCTACTGTAATTTAGTTGTATTCACGAGGATGAGAACTAAGCACCTGTAATTCTATACCCTAAGATGAAGGTGAGATTATCAGATATGAGACTCGAGGGCCTGCTTACAAGACACTCATGTTAAAAGGACCTCAAATTCTGTTTTAAAATGGTGGAAGATCTGTATGGTGCTCTGTGAAGATGCCAGTGAAAATGCTGTTTCTTTTGTCACTTCAGATTTTGTCTAATAACAAACTCTACATTTCTATTTGGACAATAGCATATCCAAACAGTCTAGCTTATTGGATTTTTTGGTGGTTTGTTTGCTTGTTTGTTATTTTTGTTTGCTTGTTTTTCTTTCATGAACATGTCCTTGCAGAAATAAAAGACTATTTGCAACCTATACATGTGCCTCATGCTCTGTATAAAAGCAGGAGAGGTTTTCTTCCACAGTTCTTGACAGTGGCAGTGACAGACCTCCTGCATTACCTAACCCAAAACTTTCAAAGCCTCTGCTTGATATTTTTACTGTTGTATAGCTGAAAATAATTTTTGTTTCACCTGTTCTATACTCTGAATGCCTTGTCTCCATATGGTGATACACACAGTGTTGTTGCTGTAACTTCAAGCAGCATAAACAACATTAGCAAAGAAGCTATGTGAAAATAGAGCAGAAATAGGTGATGCCCTAAAGATTTACATTGGGAAGGGCTGGAATCGCTGGAGACAGCTCCTCTCCCTTTCCTAGGTACTGAGGTAAACTTCCAGTCTGGGCTTGGCTCACTCTGCCTTGTGAAGAGTCACTGCTGATGTTGATTTATTTAGCGGTTGAGTGGTAGGTTTTGGAAGAGGCAGGAGGAAGCTCTCCCTTCCTGTTCACACACAGCTGTTCTCCTCTGAGACCCATCTGGATTCACTGGAGGACAACTGGCCTTTGCCAGAGCTCTATCGCAGGCAGTGTTTACAGCTGTCCTGCATGAAAGACCGGTGTGTGGTCTGAAGCTATCGATGGAGAAGTGAGACAAGTGCATTCCATAGAATTTATTCTCTCCACATCTTCCGGAGCTCCGCAGAGTCCATGGTGTCAGCTGTCATGAACCCCTTGGACCTGGCCAAAGCAGGATAACAGAAGACTGTGCAGGGCTACTGGTACTCATTGCAGGAGCCATCATATTTTACACAAGCTGTATCCATTGGGAAGGATTTCAAGCCAGCCTTTGCCTTCAGAAGCAGCCAGCTCCCTTGGTATATGGAGCCATATAAAAAAAAAATCTCTGGCAGAGGGGAAGCTTTATGCATACATGAGCTCTCCATGCCTGGAGAGGTAAGGTAAGGGTTCCTGGAGCTTCAGGAGTACACCTTTTTAAAGGAACCTGCCAAGAAAAAAAAGGCCCTGCAAAGTTTATATTTTTAAAACATAAGAACAAAATAACAGTATCTTTAAAGCTTCTGATCTGCACAGATGAGGAAAGGCTGGGAGCAAGGAATTTGCCTATGGTAACACTGTGGAGGAGTTCTGCCTTCACTCATCCCAGCAGAGAGGGCAGCCCCACCTCTTGGCCCACTCCAGAGACTACAAACAGCTCTGGTTTCAAGGTCCTTTGCAGACAGAATTATCCAAACACTATTACTAACAGCCTTTAGGAAATATGGAGCCAGCTGCAATGTGTGGATGTCATTCTTATACTATTAGTGGTGGCATTGCCACACAGGTGGATTCAAAGCCTTCCAGAAGAGCATCAAAACCTATAAACTCTCCAAACCAGTGAAGCCAGGCTCCCATTACAGGCAGCAGATTGCCCCTAGAAACTTTTGCAGCAAAGCATTTCATGTAATGCTTGCTCTCACCAAACCAGGTAGATATGCATTGCAAGCCAAGTCACCAAATTGCTCATATTTCCTTGGGACCTTATAGTTAATGCTTGGAGCAGAACATGTTACAAGGACTCTGTTGTCTTTCTGATTCAGTTTTCTTCTCCTCTCCATGTGTTTATGCTTTTTGAACCAAAGGAAGACTTATATGAAGCTGGAAGATCTGGGGAAAAGATTTTTGTTTCCTGGATTATTGCAGCATCAGGACCTGGAACAACTGCAAAAGTTCATCACTGCTTTCAAAGTCTTTCATTGAATTTCACTCTATGTTATTTTCAGTAGAGGACTGCAGAGTCCTTTACTCGTCCTCTCAGAGGAAGGCAAGGGTAGATTTCAGAATAAACTGAGAGATCTGTAGAGGCAAGCTCAGGCCTCAGTAGCATGTAGTTGCAGTAAAGAAACTTGCTCAGCTCTGACTAAGTTAATTTTTAGTTTGCTTTAACTCAGTAAATTTCAAAGTGTGCTGAAGGCACTTGAAACACAATGACAGTATGAGGCTATGTGAGTCTGTATGATGGAGCTCAATGGATAGTCCATCTACCAGCCAGAATCCAGAAGAAATTCAGATCTGTCTCTGAGGAGACTATATACATGGCTTCTGTGGAGGTTCATCCATTTCCAGTTTAAACCACCCAGTTTCATACAAGTGTGTCCCAGTTCTGCTCTGAGTTACATCCACTGACTTGAGCAAAACCACGATTGTTAACAAGCAGAAAGTGAACAAGGCAGAATTTGACCCTATTTCTTTTCCTTTTACATTTTTCAATGCATTTTACAAAAGTGAAATCTCAGAAACATTAAATCTGGAAATATCTGTCCATGTTAGACAACATAGTTCACCAAATGGAAAGATGGAGATTCTCCAGGATTAATAACATGGAAAAGTACATTATTTGATGGGATAAATATTTGGAAGGCAACTTTATTATCAGGAGTATAAAGACCCACCCGTTACTTGGAAAATCAGGACAAAGCAACAGAATATCTCACTTTAGGAAAAACATCAAGGAGAAAAGAGGAAGTTATCCAAGAACTGGGGAAACTTGACCAGGGCCTGTAGGGATTTTAAATCGCAAGACTGTTTGTTGTTTGAACTGAGTCACACCGATGTAACAGAGAATTTGTCCTTGGCAGCAGAACTGTTAGAACGGAGAGTTAATTCTCCCTCATGTCAATCCACTGAATCCAGGTCATCATGTCTTAATTAAAGTGTACATAGTATGAAATACCATTGAACGTCAATTCAGTTCCTCAGTGTTTATTTACGAGGCCTGGCAATCACTTCTGGGGGGGAAAAAAGTTTGTTTATTAATGAGACAAAAAGACCGTCATGCACTGGATTCTATTCTCAGCTTGTTTGGGTGAGATTCCTGCCTATGGGTCATCTTTTTACACATTAAAGAGGTACTTTTTTACTTTGGTTGGGCACAATTCAGTCTTGTTGGGATGATGATGTGTGCACTGATAATGCCTAAATCCGAAGTCTAGAAGAACCTCTTCTCTGTGTATCCACTCAGCCCTAGAGCAGAATTCCAGCAAAACCTGGAAATTCATCACATTAAAAATCATTCCTTGAAGTTTGTTACACAAAGGATGGACAAAGCAGCAAATGCACTAGCTGTATATGTTGAAATATTATATATATCTATGGAATAACTACTATAGTGGTGCAGCCAAGGAAAACAGCAGAGCAAGTCAAATTGGTAGAGATGGGATAGATAGAGAAAGTGCCAAACTAAATAAGGTTTGATTATGGCTACATACTGTCCTCTGCCTCTAATTTTCTCTTGCAGGGAATTTCCTAGAAGAAGGCCAGCATAAGTGGTTATGCCTAGCTCAATGATTCTCTAAAGTTAACCCATTCCTGGTTTGTGGGGTTGTGCCCTCAACTGACTTTCAACCACATGTATGTGTCAGTTAAGTTCTGCTGGTATTTTTAGACAAGTAGTGGGTCTATTTTTGCTTTATTAAAAAATGCAATTAACAGAAACAGAAATTAACAGAAAGGCACTTTCACCTGTCCTTTTGATGTTCTGCACTTGTGATGTTTAAACCCAAGGTGAATTAACCCTACAGAACACAGAAGTTACTAGAATGACCACAAAGTTGTCTTCCTTATCTGGATTCCCATCACACTAACCCAAGAGGAAGATAGCAGCAGAGAGAGTCTCATGTGCCATGCTCCCAAAGACCTAAGAAAAACCCAGATACCTTGCCCCACTACCAAAGTGCCTAATTTTTTTTTCAGATGCCTTAGCTTGCCATTTTGGTGGTTTTATATTTTTTTGTTTTGTTTTGTTTTTCTTGTTTGTTTTTTGTGTGTTTGTTTTTTTGTTGTTTGTTTGGCTGGTTTTTTGTTTTGTTTTGGGTTTTTGTTTTTTAACTGACCAGTAAGAAGATACAAATTTTAGCATGTGGCTTTATTTGAATCAGTTTCATTGCAGTTGAGGGTCAGAGCTGAAGAAAGCAATTTCCAGCACAAGATAAAGACAAGGCCTTCGTGCACTGTACCCTGTTGGAAGAGCCTTACTTGCAACTTTACTTTGCAGGGTGCATTCAAAGGTGGGACGCCTGAGTGACAGCAAAGGAGAAAACCTTTTGGGACCCCTGCAACATTATAGCTTCACAGCAGCCTATGAATTTAGAGATAAACTGTGGACTGCCTGGGGAACAAGCTTAAACTTGTACTGGACAAGAATGTAGTCAGTTAATACACAGTCCATCTTCCCTCTGTCTCTGTCCAACCAAATTAAATACATAAAACCAGACTGCCCTGTCTCCTAAAGAGCTCTTTTCCCAACAGTCTAAACTGAAATAATGAGAACAGTGGAAGGGCAGGCGCAGGAATGATTCATTAACTGCAAAACAAGGGAAAATTCATACCAAATGTTCCTTATAACTGCCCTGCTGCTTCCAACAACCTTTCTTGTGTACTATAACTGAGGGGTCAAACCGGATGTTAAACTTTCACATGAGGTCTATACACATAAGCACGGAAACTGTGTGCCTGTAAGATGCTCCCTGCAAACATATAAAGCCTGATGTGCATCGCTTTGGTAGCCAGCTCCTGTATTTGCCAGGTGTCCTTGCAGATTCAGGCAAGTATCCATGTAGGCAGGTAACTAACTAACTAGAATATGCTGAGGGAAGAGCATAAGACCATCCTGAAGGCACTCTGCAAGTTCCAGAAATCTCCAGCTTAGGGAAAGTACCACTGATAGATACCTGGGAATTTCCATGAAAAATGGTGGATTTAGCTCACAAAGTAGGCAGCAGTGCCATTAAAGGCTTTGAGACTCTCAAGACCTCTAAAACCGTGGGCAAGAGAACTGTATCTCAACACCTAAACTAGGCATTGTAGCAGTTGCAAAGTCTGAGCTGAAGAGAACCAAGAAAGAATTAGATCCTTCACACCTGTGCCTGCTTTCCAATACAAAGGTGACACACATTAAAAGAAAAGCAAATTCATTGATCTCATTTTTGAGCCCATCTTCAAAATAGAGTGGCAATGGGGGATATCTCTGTGGTGTACTCAGTGCTTGCAGCCCCAAACCCTTCGAGTGCAATAATAACTAGAACTGCTGACACGCCTTCAGTGGGGGAGCTGCTAATAGAGACCTTATGCAACACTGTAGCTGTTTTATGCAAAAATCCATAAAATTATTGAAAGCTTCTGCAGAATCAAAGAAAACTCAAGATGAGAAAGGCCAACAGTTTCTTGGATCAAGTAATATTATCAGCTCAAATCTTGTTGCCAGGCTTGCCTGCTTCTCTCTTAATTATTTTTGGGCGAGTTTGAAATGAATCAGATTGTGCTTTCCTGAACTAGACATGTGGCTTTATAACTTTTGCTGTGAGGAATGTCATCCTCATGTTTCGCTAGCCTTTTATTTAACCCAAACCTGCACCCCTCCATTTTCCTGTCTCTTACTGAAAACATCAAGAATCCCACCCTCTTTTCTAATGTTTCCAGGTAGCTTCTGGGTTTTTGTTACCTTTCCCCACCGCTTAGGGCACTTCTGCATGGACACATTTGAACAGCCTTACTTCTAGTCCAAATGGTTTGGGCATATGGCGATTCTGTTTCAGAAACTATGTACCTGTGTTGCTGAAACCAGAGTTTGGGGTAAGAAGCCAAGCTAGGAGGCAGGATATGGTTTAGTTTGAAAGCAATACTGTGTTAATATGTATATACAGCTTTAGAAATGCAGCAGGGCTGTTACAGTGACATCTAAGGTTTCTCTAGACATTCCTGCTCTTTCCACCCTGTAATTTTATATAGTGAGCCAGTAAAATAAATGAACAGCAGACATAGGAATCTGCCTGGAAGTACAGTGGTTCCAGTACTGAGGATCTGGACCCTGCTATAGGTCTTGCTTAGAGGCTGTTCTTCAACTTTTGTGGAACCTATCAGCCCTCTTGATTTCATGCTGGCTGAAAATATTACAGCTTTTTTTTTTTTTTTTAATATTATTGTTTGTAGACCTTTTACAAATAGCCCACAAGCTGGAATTGTAGCCCATGAAGGTAGTTCATCATTTAGCCACTCAGCCTATTTCCTTCTTGTTCTCCTTTTGCACTAAAGATTTCACAGAGTTTTAAGCTGGCTCTTAAAAACACTGCAGTAGTTTTATTAGCCCTGCATGGCATCTTGTTCTACCCATGTTATTTACTTATGTTAATTGTTCAGGTATTAAAGAACAAACACAGCAATTAATTAGTGGTCTGACTGGAATTATAAAGAAATAAAGGCTTTTCATGGGTGTCAAATTTGAGTCACTCACAGAAGCTTACAGAGTGAAAAAATGAAGAGGGATGAATCATGGTCAAAAGAAACATTTTCAGCCATGCAGTATGGCCTCCAGATGTGTGGGAATTGTAGTTCAGGGCACAGGCAGTCTTCAAACAGGCATTTATTCTCTCTGCGGGCTGGGTTTGATAGGGAGCAGCAAGTCACAGAAAGACTATGCTGTTCAGGGAAGCAGCCTTGATGTGGTGACCTCAGATGTTCAGGCAGACCATCTCGGACAGAGGAAGAACACCTTGACCCTGAGGCAGGACTGACACCAAGGACAGCAAGAGTTGCAACATGACTTCCTGCCTCAGATGTCCCTGGATAAATTTAGATGTGTCTTCTTTACTGAAAATCTGGATTTACAATTTTGAAACTGACTTTGTGCTAACAGGGCAGTTTATGAAGAGGCAACATTCCTATGGTGCCTTATGCCATGTGGATGTCACATCTGAGGGCTCTAGTAAAAATACCCCCACCCTTCACTTGTTTGTACCATGCAAACATCATCTCAATCTGCCCTTCTTGAGAATGAAAACCATTCAAAGTCCATGACAGTTTTAATGTATATTGTTCACTGTCTTTGATGGCCATTTGTGAAAAGGACTTCTATTCTGTAATTGTTGGGCCACAGAAGAACTGTTAGAATCCATCTTATTATGAAAATGTAGAAAGTGTTACTGAGTGAAAGCAGACAAGTGCAAACTTGCACTGAAAATGCAAATATCCATTTCTGTATGCAAAACCCTTAAACAGTCACCAGCCAACACTTGCAGTTCAATATATGAAGAGCTCATAGGTTATTTGAGGTGCTTCAATGGTCCTTCTTGGCTTTGTAGCCCATGACTCCACTACAGAAAGATTTCACACCAAAAAAAGCCCTCTGGTAACCAAACCAGGCAGATAATGAGTCACCTCTGAGATAATAACCCATGATGCCGAGGAGAAAACAGGATTTCAAGTAGAGACTTCTGGTGGTTACAGACAGCAGCAGCCAATGCTGAATGACAAGAAATTGCACAGTATATATGCACAAATGTCCTTGAAATGAACAAGTTTCAAACTTTAGGACATTACATTTTTTGGCTGCTCCAGCTCAGAGTTTGCAAAACCTCTGCTGAACATTTGAGCACACTACTGTCGCTATAAAGCAAAACCATGAGGAGAACAGAAGAGTCTGGCATATATAATGTCAGGCCAGAGCTCAGTGCAAACATCACTGGATATGTAACCCAGTAATGACCCACCCAAACAGCTGAGAAGAGTAACAGATCTCATACTCACCCAGAGAAAGGTTGCTAGCCCCATCTATTGCTACCATTGCTGCAATTGCTATTTTTCATTGTCCCTTCTTGCCATGGTGTTCTCTAGCCAAATTCCACATCCTAGAGAACAGCATGGCATCCACAGACCTGCCAAAGAGACAGCTGTTAGTGCATCAAGGAAACATTCAAGTGGTCCCTTTCCCTTGCTTTTGCTGTAAAAGCTGTTTGGGGAGACAGATCAACTGAGCAACTGAAAAGCATCCAAAAATTAGTCTAACTTCAGAATGGAAGCACTCTTCTACTCAGCAGAGGCCAGAGACAAGAGGTCTCAGACACTTGAGGTTATGCCTGAGGTTGGCATGAGTCAAGCAAAGGTTGTAGTGTCAAGGGCAGATATGAGGCTGTACCTGCCCATTTTGGGAGGAAACATCCTTCTAGCATTCACAGCCATTATTCCCCATGCTGACAGCTCCTACAGAGATCACCTCTGGAGCAGTGTGGAGTTCCCATTACTAATCCTGGGAGCTGAGGGCACTCAGTGGAATGCAGTAAGGAAAAAAAATAAAATGTCTCAGCTCTGTAAGTGACTTCAAATGGTGTGGGTCAAAAAGTATTCAAAGAAATAGCACTTCTCGGAAAAGTGCAGCTGTTTTGAACAAGAGATGAAATCCATGCTTACATGGATGAGAGAGCTGCTATGACTTCAACACTAAGGCAGTTTGCAAACTTTCTATTTCCTGTTTTGATGTTGACATGGCTATTAACAGCAAAACTGACATGAATTTAGGGCAGACATGAAACAAGGCCTGAACTGAGCATGTAACTTTTTTTCTGTTTTACTGAGATAGGACTACGAAGAACCTCATTCCTCTTCCTGAAGGATATGCCTTCCTTTTTACTCCTATTTAGCTTGTTAGCAGAAAAGCAGGACTGAATTAGGTCTCTCAGTGTAGGCATATCCAGTTCAACCCAAAAGAAGCATGTAGCTTGCATTGTGGAAGTGAGACCCAGTCCTTCCACATGACCTGTTTGAGACGGGTGAAAGAAACTCTTTAGAACAGGGGGAACTACAAGAATTAGCAATACTGGAATTTATTTGGGACACCAAAATTAATTTTTCTTACTATTGTTGAAAAGCAGCGAAGAAGGCATGCAATAAGCATGGGAGAAATAAGGAATTTGAGAGTCTCTTCCAAAAAGGCAAAATAGCTCCCTTCTCTATGTTGGGCAAAAAAATTTCAAGTCTTCCCAAGGAAGACAATCTACAGAATCACAGGTAATTTCTTGATGGCCCTGGATCCAGTCATTAAATAGGCCTGACATTGTTAGTGTATAAGAGCTGGTGTTTTTGCAGCTTGTAGTGGCATGGCTGGGAGCCATATATAGAATTATATAGACAGGATGAAATGTTTCCAAGGGAAAACATGCACAATGAGAATATGCTCTGTTCTTCCCTAAAGCAACAGGCACTGTTGCCAAGCTATGCTCAGTCAAGCTGCTGTACGTACCAGGAAATGGGCTTTCTTCCAATGTAAAGCTATAAAACAAGACAGATAAAAGGGGTCGAAATAAAAATAAAGGGAAAGTGGAAACTTTTTTCCTTGCTTATATTTCTCTCTAGACATGGCTAGCCTTTGGAATATGCTTCCATTATCATCTGCACCGCGGCATCCATGAGCTTTCACCATGCCAAGCTCTGGCTTATGGCTTTTATGACCTTGCCCATCTCCTACAGCCCAGCATGTGACCACCTGTTCTACATGCCTGGGTAGCAGTCTGCAGGTGGTTCAGGGCAGCACTGCTGATGCAATACCCAGTGCCTACCTAAATGAGAATGAGAGATTACTCCCCTGCGACAGACCTCTCAGACCTCTTTTGTTCCATGGCCTTTTATGAAGTTTTGTAAGGAAAATTGAAGATATTGAAGAGTAACAACAGGAGAATCACCTTCCCTTCCCATGCTTCAGTTTCCCCATTATCTCTGTCTGTGAATATTTCACCCCAGAGCACTGTATGGATAGAACTGTCACTAAATGCACAGCCCTGTCCTCCCTGCAGGTTACTAACACATTATTGTACATATTGCTGTGTCTTCCCTTCCCTCAGCCTTGATTGAAATCTATGATGAATTGAAGGAAGGCACATGCTGCACAGAGACATTTACTCCCTTCCTTGCAAGCAATTATTTGCTATAAGCTGCAACAGGTCCAGGACGTGAAGCTGTTTTTGCATGGATGATGATGCCATTAACAACAGGGAGGGAGAATGCATAAAGAAGGTCAACATTTCTCTATTCCCCCCCAATTAAAATTTCCATTTGAAAACACCAAAATGACGCATTTTATCAATGCCAAAACATTATTCTAAAACATTAAATATAGCAACTTGAATATTGCATAGAAGGTATCAATACACAACACCCTCTGCTCAATTATAAATGTGAGCTGGACAAAAAAAATTGGGAGTGAATGACTTGAGAAACTTGGAACAAAGTAAGTTTTTCTTGCTGTTATAGCAGCCTGACATTTTTCAGTCACAAATTTACTCAGCGTCACATGTTCCCAAGAAACATTTTGCCTTGAAATGTCCCTTTTCAATGGAAAACAGCTTCTGTCACAATTTTTTTTTCAGCCAGCTTTGACTGTGGCCAGCAAGGCCCCATGGGGATCCTCTGGGGAGAGCTCAGTGTATTTGCTTGGGAGTACAGCATCTCCTCAAAAGATGGTGCTACAGATTAAGAATAGACAGTATGGGACCCAACATCTATGCTGCAAAATTAAGGAGGAAGATGATATTTTTCTTTTTCTTTAGCATTGCTTCAATACGATGCCAGGGTATTCTGAGAACATTTGTCAGCACTGCTCTCTAAAACCTGGAGCACATGCACACATGGGCTCATACTGAGCTCTGACATCTCAAGAACCAGCACAATCCCAGTGGAACTGAACAGTGTAAACTAAACAG
Organism: Calyptomena viridis; assembly: GCA_013390005.1. NCBI lineage: Eukaryota > Metazoa > Chordata > Aves > Passeriformes > Eurylaimidae > Calyptomena > Calyptomena viridis. The sequence continues at coordinate 31,938 of WEIV01022221.1, forward strand.
AAGAGGTTTTGAGCAGTGGAACTGGTAAACTCAAGGACATGAGGCTCTGGTAAGGGAGACTACTGGAGTTGCCTTTTGTTTAAGGAAGTGCAACAGTATGTTGCTGTGATCTATGTTTGGGACTTTCTTGATGTTCTGTTTCACATAGATTTTTCTGACATCTAATGAGGATTGTGCTCCCTTACAGCCTGTTTTGGGGGATGATTAAGTTCATGTTCTTCATGTCGTGCTGTAAAAAGTTGTGAACATATGGACATTTCCACTCCTTACCCCTCTCCAACCATGGCACTAAGAAGTTCTCTGGAGATGGAGAGTCAGATTCATGTCATACTTCTCCTTCACCTCCTGTAGCCTACTTGCAGAAGTGTAAGGGGCCAGGATGTGCAGAGCAATGACTCAGCATGAGAGTAGCCAGAGGAGGAAGATGAAGTTGGGCCACTTCAACAGGAGAAGCAGCGGGCAGTACAAACTCAGTGAGTCTTTTTTAGGGGTAAATGTTAGGGGGGAATAAGGCCTGTCACCTCTGCTCAGCAGGGCTTCCTCTGCTCTGGTCAATGTCAGGCACATGGGTAAGTAAGGAGGGGTGGGATTGCTTTTCCAGAAGTTGAGAACATTTTCAAGAGCCTCAAAGATTCTCAACTTCTTCACTTTAGAAGCAGAGGAAATGAGGTGATTTGGTCAAAGTCTTCAGGTGATGGTTACCCTTGGAAATCCAACTGCAGCTAGGAACAGCCAAGAGTGCCTGGTATGCAAGTGGGAGAAAATTGGGCAAGAATCCACTCCAAATCAAGAGCAAATGGCCCTACTATAGTGAGTACAGTGATGTGACCACTCAGAGGTTGGTTGGAAAGTGATAGAAAGCACACAGGAGAAGGTGTAAAGCTGAGGGATCCTGTATGCTGATGGTGCAGGCAGACAGACAAGTCCAGCAAAAGATATTGATTCTGAGGAGCTGCTATAGGTTTGGGCCTGTGGTTATTGCAAAGATATGATTTACATTTGGAAAATAAGAAATGCACATACCTGAGGTTTTCTTATTTGTACCTGTGCTATGCTACCGTGGAAAATAGTATGGTAACTTCTTTAATAGGATTGTGAACCCTCTGCCAGTGCTCACCATCTCTCACTTTTGGAGATGCTGCGAGTAGGACAGCAAATGGGAGTTGGGGAGATGTTTTCTGGGCCAGATGCACATCTGAGGTTTCCTTCTTGCTCATTTGGAGCAAGAAGCTCCAGGACGCACATGTACGTGCAGTAGCACTGTGGAGTAGAACCAGTATAGGCAGGTGAGAAGTAAAATTGGAGGCGAGGAGCTGAGGTTTGCTCTCTGTGAGTTTGACTTTTAGCCTGATGTCATCATAAAGGTTTATTCAGTTTGTTAAATTTGTTCGGTTTAATATGCCTAACAGCCCCTCCCAAAAATGCCCTCAGACCACCAAATCTGCCTACTGTTGCAAAATCAGAGCTTGTTGTTATGCTGGGAGACTGCAGAAACAGCTGTGAGCCTATTATGAGAGAAGAGTGAAGGATGGGATTTCACTTAGGAGTGACTGAATCCAGAAAAAGAAAAGAAAAGAAAAGAAAAGAAAAGAAAAGAAAAGAAAAGAAAAGAAAAGAAAAGAAAAGAAAAGAAAAGAAAAGAAAAGAAAAGAAAAGAAAAGAAAAGAAAAAAGAAAAAAAAAAGACAAGAAAGAAGAGGTGCTTTAAGAAAATGCAACCAATAATTAATACAGGGATTGGGCTTGCTTGAGGCTACATGGAGGCCCAGTGCTTAGGAACGATAAAAGAGGATTAGGTACTTCACTTGTAAGAACAGCATCCATCAGCTCCAGCAGATAAGATAATCACTACAAGGGCCGTCAAGCCCTGTGCCTCCTGCGCTGGTGGCGTTGACTGGCAGCATGAGTCAAGTTACATCCACACACCCACACGGGAGCACAATTAGCGAGGTGCTGCAGGCAGGGCTGCTTTCCTTGGAAAACAGAGCTGATCCCTGCAGCTGGAGGCCAGAAACTGGGAGGTGACTCTATTCCAGCAGTGAAATTGCTGCCCTGGAGGGGTGTGGGACTGATCCTGCCTCCGTGCATGCACAGATCAAAGGAGATAAGAGTCCGGGACCAGTCTTGTTTCAGTGACATTAAGTAGCAACATGAACTCAGAACTGGGACAGAGTGTGTGTGTGTGTGTGTGTGTGTGTTTGTTTTTTAACACAGTATTTAGGTGAAGACCTCTGCCATGGGATGTAGCTACAAAAACATTCAGTAAGGTTAAAGGGAAAACAGAAAGTTTTTGATTTTTCTGTTGAATACAAGCTTTTTCACACTTACTAGAATGAATTATCATGATTTTGAAAGGGGTGTTAGACCCACAGCTACCTAGTGCAGGTCAATTTTGATTATTATAGAGCAACAAAGAACTTAGGATCTGGATTTGTTTCATCCCATGAGGGTAATTCTAACATTTTAGTCCTTTCTGAGGCTCTGCTGTTGCTTCTGACTATGGTGGTTTGAACCAGCATATGGCATTAGGTAGACCCTAGTTCTGCCCTTACCTGGGATCCTGTGAAATAACCTGCCCTGTCTCTCTAGAGAAGTTTGAACCACATCTTCTAGAGTATGTGATATCATGTCCCTCCTCAGGGAGCTTCTACCATTTACAAGGCTCTGCACCCCCAAGACACATCACTGGTGGGAATTCTTCATCCTACTGACAAAACCTTTCCTTAATGTCATGGTGCTTACTCATTGCTTGGAAACCTGCTTTGCCCTCCTAATCAATTTTTAGAAGTGGCTTAGTGCCATTTGCCCTCCCCTGATCCTTCAAAAAAAAATAGATTCCTTCCAAGCTGGGCAATCCTGTCCCCCTTTTTCCAGTAAATTATTTATTTATAATTTTTTTGAGGGCACAAAAGTTCTCCATCCAGATCCCCAGAGCTATGTATACTTTGTGTGCCTTGTTCTCATATTAGGACTTGCAGAGAAGGAAAACATCTTGCTGTGCTGGATCAAACATTTCACATCATCGTGCCCTGGCTCCCAAGACAGTTTGTGTTACTGGCCAGCTGCCTCTGCACATGGGTCCAGTTGCATCAGCCCCTACTCCCGCTCAGTAGTCAGTGGGCCAAACTCTGTCCTTACTTGGATCCAGGAACAATCTTAGTGGAGTTGCAAAGGTAAAAACAAAATTAGAATTGCGCCTCCTCTTTCATCCTCCTCCTCCAGGGAGGAGAGGCGGAAGATTAATGGGAGCTTGCTTTGCCTGGTGTTTTCCATCTGTGCAAAGCTATTCATTTTCTGGGACGGTCAGCCTAGGACTGTTCAGATCATTGTGGCCATACCAATGTTTCGCTGCTGCCCAGAAAAGTTTTTTTTGCATGTGTAGGCTAAACCACCAGTCTTTTAAAAATGCATGCCCCCAAATAGTGGTACTACTAGGTCATAAAAAATACTGGTGAAGAATGTGACATTTGAAAGTTTATTTCAATAAATTGCTCCTGGAGGCAGGTGTTTCATCATGAATTTCCATTTTTTTTTTATTGGTAGTCTGCATAGCTTCAGAGGAAATCTTGAGGGAAGAAAATAACCTCTTTGCATCTCCAATACCAGAAGGTGAATAAATCTCTGTCAAATGTATTACTTCTTGAAGTTCTATAGATATTCTCAAAGAGTGTAATAATTTTGGTGTCCAATCTATCTCCTTAGTTAAGAATTTACTAGCATTGATAAGCTTCCCGTAACAAGGTAACCAGATATAAATTGACTTCTAAAAATAGCTTTACTGTGTTAGTCAATCCCTAATTAACTTGCTTCAGCTGTCTTCAAAGATGCTATTTAAATCCACCCGTCTTCTGAAGGAGTGGAGGATACTGATACACAGGCAGAGGTGCATGTCAGCTCATGATAGTTTGTATTAATTACTGGGCTATACGTGTGTTTGAACATAATTCTTGAAGTGATGGAAATCAGCCCAAAGGGAAGAGTTTGACATCAGGCTTGTCCTGTGGTTCTTAAGAAGAAAAGGAAAATAAACTGAGATACTGAAGGAAAATTGTTGGAACTTCTTTGCAATGGCAGTAAAAAGGCAGAGAAAGGAATGCTGTGTGTCTTACTGGAACTAGATTGCTTTGCAAGGAAAAGCTTGTTCATGTAAACCATGTTCTGATCCAGGCAAGTGTAATGTCCCTGGACACAGAAAGTCATGAAAACCGTTCCTCTACAGATTTGTACTTCCCGGTATCTCCTGTCACCCCTCACCATGCAACAACCTCCTCTCTCCTGTATGACTGCTTGACATGTTTGTACATCTGTAGCCCCTTCATCACCTCCTCTTCTCTTGCAAGATCTTGATAAGTGTTCACATATCTGTGGCTATTTCCAAGCTCTGGACATTCTGGTCAAGCACAATAAATAATCGCTGGGATCACACTGTTGTAGTTTTTGGGTTATCAAGAGAGCACTACTTGGCTTTTAGCTCCTATAATCTTCCACTGTTTATTGGGGAACATAACGTCTTTGGGATTATATTCCGCTCTTGAAGATTTTTGATGGAGTCAGATGACCTATATGGAAGCATAGGATTAAAGACAGTAATTTTGAGATGATTAATACGACTTCCTTTTAGAAAGCAAGAATACAAAAGTGTCAAAATTGGGAGCTGAAAGACCAAAGTAGGGAAAACAGTGACTTTGGAAGGTGTTTTGGAACAGTGGTTTGAATAAAGGTACCATTGTTTTAATGCTCAGGGGAGTAAACTAGGGAGATGTTAGAAAAAAATATCATTGAGGCAGCCTAGGGGAAGAGTATGATCTCCTTCCGTTCTAGATCTACCACTGCTACTAGTATGGCTTTTGTTTAGTTGTCCACACTTTAAAAAGAGCCTTGAAGAACAGGAAGTGTTCCAAGTTAATGGATTGGATGAGCAAAGAAAAATGCCAAGACATAAAAAAACCTCCACTATGAGGCAAAGCCAATCTTTTTATCCCAGCACTTTAGGGGTACTCAGCTGTTGACTCAGAGGGTCTGCTGTGGGCTCAAACCTTTTCATGTTTGCTTCTGGCATATTCAGCCAGCACCTTGTTTTCACAGCGCAGTTCCTGACTATCCTGACCCCTGTTTTCAGACGAGTTTGATTGAGGCAGCAGGAGGTGGGCAAAGTGACTTTTGGAAGGCTCTGCATAGTGACTCAGCAGCTTGGCTCCAGTTACATGACCCAGAATCCAGTTGGCACAAAATCTGCCTCTTCTCACTGCTGCACCACTGCTCTGCCTGCTGCAGCACAGCTTGTCCTCACCCTCGCTCACCCCAATCCTTACTCTGCTTCACCTTCCTTTCTGCAGGCACCACGACAGTTCTTAACTTGGCCAGGGCTTTTCCTTTTCAGCTCATCCAGGTATCATTGAGATATGAGATTGAGTTTTGGTCCTGTCTAAAGACAATAGATGGAAGGTACTTATGCCCCACACTCCGATCTCGCCCCTGGCTTCCCTCGCCCTTCCCACCCCTGTGCTCCTGTTCTGCATCAGCCCTTTGGAATTCTTTTCATCTCCAACCCTTGCAACTCAACTGCTTTTTCCTGTCTGGATTGCAGTTGAATCTCCATTTGTTTAATTTTGCTTTTAATTGACCTCATCCAATGCTTGATGTCTCAGCTAATCTGTGTTTCTCCTGTGCTTATCTAGTGCAGTCCTTTGAAGTCCCCAACACAATAAAGTGTCCTATAAGAAGAGAGAATGAAAGATGAATGGAACAAAATTTCCCATCTAACTCTTGCTGTCCAGTCAATATTTTAGTTGTCCCTCAACTTTGAGACAAGAAGAAAAAGGAGACTTCCAAGAAAATATAAACCAATTTATGTCAATAATCACTTAGCTGGAAATTTTTGTGACAACCTCTGCTAGATAATTGCAGTTCTCCATCTGTCAATAACAGCAGGTAGCACAAGCCTACTCTCCACAGAGATATTGCAAAGTCCCTGTCTCTCAGTGTTTGTGAACTGTTCAGATGCCCGTAGGTAGGACAGGAGAAAATATATTTCCATCAGTGCTGTCTGCAGTTACCAGGTTTGCCTAGGACAGCTGGGGGAGTTAGATTGCCACTGAAATGTGAGCTGGGAAGAAAAGATGGGTGAACATTATGGAAAGCACCTGAGGCTACTTCACAAAATCACGCAGAATCACAGGATGGTTGGGGTTTTAAGGGATCTCCGGAGATCATCTACTCCAACTCCCTTGCTAAAATAGGTTCCCCTACAGCAGGTTGCGTGGGATTGTGTCCAGGTGGGTTTTGAATATCTCCAGAAGAGTCTCCATGACCACTCTAGAAAGTTTCTTCTAGTGCTCTTACCTGACATGTTAGTGAAACCATTCCCCTTCGCCCTGCCTGGGTTTGTCAGCCCTCCTTGCTTGCCAGAAGTGTAAGCTAAAAAGCCAGACCAGTTCTGCCTTCTGAGCTGAATTCAAAATTTTCATGCAGGTAAATGCTTTTGTGAGGTGATGAAGCCTGTCTGTGACTTGAGGCCCCAACTTAAGTGCAGGTGTCACCATCTCAAAGCATTTGGTTTGCTCTGAACTCCAGTACTTCCATTGAAGGCATACCTGGAGAACTTGGATTTAAAAAAGAGAGCTTAAGCACTGTAGACTGCTGCTAAAAACACTGTTTAAGAATCTGACATTAGTACCTGAACTCCACTGAAGGCTAACAGGATTTGGGCTCCTAAGTAGTGGTATGTGCTCTTGTTGTCAATGATGAATGTTCTAAAACTTCCAATTTTCAAAGTCAAAAATGGCAAGACAAATGCATGCCTAGTGCAATGGATACAGTTCTCATTGGTTTCAGCTTTTGAGAGATTATAGTTATGAAAATGTTCTGTGCAAACTTTACAAAGAAATAAAAAACTTTGCAGAGGCACAGCAGGGAGCATTACAAATCAAAGGATAAGTTCTGCAAAGCTGTTTGTTCATGAGTCACTGCATGAATAGAGTCCAGGACTCAGAGGAAATAAAAGGGTCTTACTAAAAGCAGCATACCATTGAGTGTGTTTGTATGTATGTGCAAAGCCCAGTATTAACTCCAGAGGCATCACAAAGACTGAAAAATCAATAGTAGGAATTTAACTCAGTTTTGTCAAATACAAGCCTGTGATTTTCACACTGAGACAGTGAGCTCCACTCTTCACTGTGCAACCTGATTCTGAGTTCAAGAACTTAGCATTCTGAGCCCTTCATTGTTAATGTTATTTTCTCATAAAAATCACTGTCTGAGAATGCAGAGAAATGCATTAAAATGTGTAAGGCAATGGAAGCATTAGATCAAACTCAGATCTGTGCCAGGAAACGGAAAGATCCTATCTCCAGGTACTCTCCAGACATGTAGAACTAGGTGGTTATACATGGAGACATAACCTTTTTAACCTTTTTTTTCTTAATCTTGAAGTTCCTCATGCAAACTTTTTGATGAAATTCCAGCATAAAAATCCATCGCCAAAGGGCAGAGTGAGAAATGTTTCAGCTGAAATAAAATATTCTAAAAGCTGGTGAGTCACTAAATATCCAGTTGAGGATTTATTTAAAAATAAAGAACTGTATGGAACTAGAGCTGTGCTAATCACCCTTGCAGAATTAAAACTGGGATCTCCTCAAACATCTCTTCTCTAAATGGTCCCTTTTCACATTTATTTGCAATGTGGTTCTTAGAAGAAAAAGAGAAAAAGAAATGGTTCCTGTCTTCAGAGATGCCATCTGGATTTCAGACGAGTCACCCAAATTAAAATTAATCTTGGCAGGAAAAAAAAGCCCCTCGTGTATCTTTCTAAACTGATATTTCAGTACTTGCATTTTGCACCAACTGAAATAAGCCCAAATTTTCTGGTAGTGAGTGTGTTTTAACATGACTTCTATTTTATTAAGAAGAAAAAAAATAGTCATGGCAGTCATTTAGCTGTAATGGCCAAGATATAAAATGTCAGTTTTATTTATGGCAAGTAGCTGGGTAGAAAATATGTCCTGGCATCACTTGAGATTTCAAGAACTTTGTTTTTCTCTTATTGCATGAAATAATGCTGTATTCTTAACAAACAAACAAAGCAAAATGAAGACAGAGACAGACCTCGCCAGAAAGAAGGATTATGTTCTTCTCTCCAGATAACCATGTCCAGAGTGAGGGGACTTGCTAGAGATGCAGAGATGTGAAAGTCAAATCATATGCAACAGGGACTTAAACCCATCTTTTTCGTCTCTGAATTTACATGGCAATTGCTGGATAAATAAGAAAACTGCTGTTTTCAGCTCTGTTTTTGAATAAAAGTGCTATGCTTGGACCTGAAAACTTGTAGAAAAAAAAAAAGAAAAAAGTGTCACTGAAGTCAGTCCACCCTTGCCACGTGTGCAGCTGTCAATGAACCACATTTTCCGATAACAAACACTTCCATCGGAAAATTCCTTCCTGATTCTCAATGATGAGCACTAATTTGTTCCTTCTCCGAGTCCCCGGAGCTGCTCACAGAGTCAGCAATACCCAGAACGGGGCTGGTAAGACAGCAATCACACTGGGACTCTTGAATGGTGGCAATGTCACTTTGTGCTACTGGTACATAAGTGGAACAATGTTGTTGCTCCTGACTTGTACCTCTGGTGAGCATGCATAGGTGTCTTTAAATCATTAAAACACCACCTACACCAGCTTCATAAACAGATCTGACCAAACTTGAACAGTTAGCACTTCTGGGGGTATTTTTTAGCATATAGTTTCATTCTCCCCCCCTATAATAGATTTCCCTGTGGGTTTACCTTTATTTATTGCTTTCCTCAAGGAAGCTTCCTTACAAGACCACCATGCCACTGACCACAGACATCTAAAAAGCTGGCCTGGCATGATTCTCTTATCTGGATGTGAAAAATGACATCAGGCAGAGCTCTGCCTTTTCTTACACTGGTAAATTAGACAAGCCAGGTTCTCTAAGCGCTTTTTTTTTCCTCCTTCAAAGAGACTTTATCTGTCCAAAAAGAGCCGAATATGGATTTCTAAAAGCAGACTTAGATGTCTCAGCCAAGCACATACTGGAGCCTTGGTTCTTCTGTCCCATGACAGCAGAATTATAAAAAGCAGGGCAGTCCCTGCTACTTTTTAGCTTCTGCTTCTACTGGCATCCCAGGATTTCCTTTTTCAACCCAGCAGAATTTTGGGACATAGGCCAGAAAACGGAATCTCAAAATCTGGATCTGCACTATGTGTAGCCTCAATTTAAACCATCTTTACCCATCTCTGGACTGATTAGTCTGGGAGGCTAACGAGGCTATGTTAGCACAAGGGTACAATGGATCTCCTGAATGCTTTGGAGTGGGCAGGCCCTACTTCCAAAAATAGATTCCATTTTCTTCTCTTAATTAATGTAATGTTAATTGCAGTGTTTTCTTTAGACTGAGAAACCTCATCATCTGTAGCATTTGCCAGACCTCGTGTGCAAGGGCTGGGTGAGCCAGGCATTCTCAGCTCCTCTAAAAATGAAGGAATTCGGGTAAGGAGTTCAATATCCAAGGGCCAGAAGCCCACCTACTATCAGAGGGGGTTAAGAGTTCAAGGTCTCTGAACATTTTGTATAGAGATGTCTGTCAGTGCTATTTAGAAGAGTGGTTCTTGAGGATGTGTCTCTTCAAGAAAAAAGGCAAGCAAGTCCCAAAGACTGATGAGCAGGACCCTCACTGCTATAGACACCTGAGATAGCTGTACTGTCTCAGGTGGGGCTTCTTCCACAAAGAAACACTGCACCATTAAAATCGTTGAAATATGTAGAGCTTCCTGAAGAATAAGGAGATTTCGTGCTTGCAGGAGGTCTTAGGAAGGGCACAGAAAGAGCAGGTCTTACCTTAGGGCAGGGAAATGGGCTAGAGGATTTCTTGGCGTTTCCTCCAACTCTATTTGCTAAAGTGATTTATTGATACAAGACCCCAATCTACTGAATAAAGAGCTTACAAAATCCAGACACTGTAAGGTGAGTGACAAATTGAAGAAAAATATAAATTGTACATTTTTTTTAACAGCGGAACAGTTTCTCCAGGAAAGGTCTTTGTTTTCTTTAGCCTGATGCACAAGTCAGGATTGAATAGCATGCTGATAGTTATGTGGTAGCTCAACACAGTTATGAGCTTGACACAGGTTACATGAGGTCTGCTCCTCTAATGTGCCATTAGCATTTAATTTTGATCTTTGAATGGATTATTGGCCTGAATTAATTAATTGCTGATAATGGGACCATGAAGAGATTGTAGCAGTGAGACACTAGAATAGATGGACTGTGGAGACCAATTTACCTTTTTTACAGAGCACAAAAAGTACAGGCTAGAAGAAAATGCTCCCCTTGCCACATTCTCTCTCAAAAGCAGGACTCTTAAACTGGTGGACCTTAACTGGCAAGGGTGTTCTCTCAGAACCAGAGCAAAAGCATCTTTTTTCCAACACCATGCTACAGTAATTATCCCAAACAGAGCAATCATCTAGCAAAACAAAAAAAAACCCCAAATCCCTGTATTTTAACCACAGTTGATACCTGAGTGCCTGGAATATTTACAAGAACTGAATTTGTACTGCAGCTTTCACAATTTCTTTCCTTGGTACCAAGCACATTTACCATGGCAAATGACTGGCATTTACCATGACAAATGAGTGAGAGAAGAATTTGTAAGGTCATAAAAATCCTGGATGTACAAGTTATGCATGGTGAATAGTTGGGGAGGAGCAAGGGTGATGTTACCCCCCCAAAACATCACACCCCAGTCTCAAGGACTGACTCAAACAAATTAATGGCCTATTTCATATATCTGTGCATTAAGTACAGAATATTAACAAATTCAGTGGTTACATATGGGAATGCATTTTAGTGCTTAACATGAGTGACTTTAGTGTCTGTGTATTAAGAACTGTACTGTGCCAAAAACTACTCTAAATTATATTGTGTTGGTCTTGAGCAAGTGATGAAGTTACTCATATTATGCTGCTCTCAAAATTGATTCTAATAAGCAAAGTACAAAAATTAAGATACCTTGTTGTGTACACACTTTTGAATACAGATTAAACCAAATTGCAAAATATCTGGGTTAAAGTGTTGCTGTCAGTACTGTAGAGTCATCAGAGGTAATGCACTATCTTTAAACTTCTAAGGGAAGACATTTTCCTTCAGAAGTTATTTTGCAGCTTGCAAAGGAGCAGACTCATCCTTATTCAAAATCTGCATCATAGGCCATGTTAAAATAGTCTTTTATTTTTGGAGATAAAAAAAAATTTTAAGAAATACAATATTGGTGCACAGAACAAGGGTCTTCTGTGTTCTTTCATCTGAGGAATTGTCATGGTTTTAAGGCATTATTCTCCCCCTTAGGTCCTGATTCAGCAAAATGCTTCAGCACATGGTTAATTCTAATCAGTTAAGTCATCCCATTCAAGTCAGAG
>WEIV01022221.1:51642-93309 GCA_013390005.1 Calyptomena viridis
ACCTTGAGAGATCTTTATCTCCTACTCTGTATCCAAAATCAAAATGAGCCAGTCCTTGGTTTCTCTTCTGTTTGGTGAAAGAAACATCTCCCTCCACCCCACAAGGAGGAGTGTTCTGGAGATAAAATCTATTTGCAGTCTCAAAGTGCTAGAAACCCTTCAGTGCTCTATGTTCATTTTCACCAAGAAATTCTCCTGTATGAATGAGCAGGAAGAAAACATCACTGTAGGCTCCCTCAACCTGTAAACTGTATCCTGGAGAATCTGTCGTCTGTTGCCAAAACTTGCACTTTATCTTTTCACTGTCTCTGCCTCCTCTTGATGCATCCTCCCCTGCTCCTACAAGTCAGAAATAAGCTTGCAGTGGCCACAACTCTTTGTTAGTGGGAACAGCAGACACAACCTGCCATTCATTTTGAGCAACACATCGAATCTGCTAGGATGTAATCAAACCTTGGCAAGGGGAGAATGACTTTGGTGTCTTCTTTGGCAGTCAATTGCACCTGTCTGAAACATTTCTAAGACAATTAAGAAGTGGTAAATGAAATACCACTGGATAGACAAAGCCTGCTGTAAGAAAAAACATGAACAAAAATATTGTCTCTTGCAACAGCAGCTGATAGTGTGGTCTTTTCACTCCAGGCTGATTGCCTCCTGGACTAGATCTGCCTGCCACGTAGAGCTCATGACGGGCACAAGGCTCAGACCAGGAACTGCTGGTCTCAATAGAGTGTCACCTGGGAGGTGATGAAGACAAACAAAGACAACTTTTTAATTTTTATGGCACTGCTAAGCCCTTTCTTTTTTAGGGTTGGATTTAGCTCAGAGCCCCTGGCTGCCTGATGATGTGTGAATGGGATGTCGGCAAGGAACTGTCCTTAGAGCTGATGACAAGTTGTACTGGCAAAAACTGCTGTAGCTGAGTGAAGGCTGAGATTGTGTAGCAGCAAAACCAAGGTAGGTTTGGCACACGGTGCAGGAAGCAGGCACAAATATGTGGGATGGCAACTACTGATTAACATAGAAGCATTATGTCATAGGGATGACATAACAGAGAATAACACCCTAGGAAAAAAACCTCACCAAAATCAAATGAGAAAGGTATGGGACTGTGAAAACCAAGCTGAGCTGCCACATACGCTGTCTCTATACCACAGCCCTAATTTAAGTGAAATTTACAGCAGGAATTATACTTTTCTCCTTTCTCCTTCTTTTCTAGTGGAAATACTTGTTTTCCTTTACCTGGGAACAGAGGACATCCTGTCCATAAATATTTATGGTTTTTTTGCAGTTTGATATTACTTGTTTAGCTCTGAAATAACCTGTCTCGCCTGTGCCTTCCCTCAGGCAAGTATCTCATGTTCAGATTACTACTCAAAGTGGCCCCAGCACTTCAGGAAGGCAAGGACAATGCAGCTTCTTATATCCTTTTGCACTCTGGGCAAGGGTTTTTGTGTCAGCTAGAGAATTCATTAATGTGATTAGATATACATGCACATGGATCCCCGCAGCCTTTTGCAAGCAGGCAGGTCATGTTTTGCCCACAGTCCAAACAGGTCCAAAAGCCATGGAAATACAATCGGCAGGTGCTGAGTGGCAACTAACATAACCTACTTCTCAAAAGTGCATCTTAGCTGGGCTCAGCAATGCACAAAAATGACTACATTAGTTCCCACATGGAGCTGGCTTGTGTTGGGTCATTTCAGAGCACAATATTTCATGAAGACAGGCCTGACATGTCATCCCATAGGGCTCTGACTCCTTTTAATGAGGTTTATCAGATTCAGATAGAAAAAACAGAATCACAGGAAGAGAAAAATCTCCACAGACCACCGGCCTGGAGATCATAGCTGAAGAACTTTTGTGTAAGGATTAGCAGGACCCCAAAATGAAGTGAACAAGACTGCTGTTGACAGTTTATTACAATTCTTGGCTGGATTAGTGAACATTTTTTTTTTTGTTTTTTTTTTAAGGTATTGTATTTTAAGCCAAAACCACTGTGATTTATGTATCATTTTAAATTTGAACTAAAGTTCATTGATGTTTTTTTCACAATAAGAGAATGTCACAGAATTGCATTGTTCTGTAGGTAGAGCATATCAGAGACGTGTCTGTCTGTGACTACTACCCTGAGTCAGAGTTTGCAAAGCCAGCATTAATCTTCAGGAATAAATCCACCTACCCCACATTTCTCCCATTTCCTCCTCCGCTCTTATGGCAACAGTGGCATCCCTGTGGTCTCATGATGAATGGGGTCAGGGAACTGATCTGGTTGAAAACTAGTGGACGTATAAAAGCAGTTCAGTTTCAGTTGGCTGAGCTTTCCAGTCTTAAGTATCATGTGGCTGGAGCAGAACTGATTCCTTCAGTGGCAGCAGAGTTTGTGCTGGGTGATTCTGACTAGGAGCTAGGCTGAAGCTTTCCTATGGCTGTTGATACCACATCAGCAATAGAACGCAGGGAGATGTGTTCAACACCATCTCTGACCTGGTCTACCAGGCAAAAGCAACAAGTCAGATATTGAAATTCATATAAGGCAGTCATACGCATGCATTTCTTAGGGGCAGTCCCTTGTTCCCTCCAAAGCCTCCTTGCTTTGTGCAGTGACGTACAGACTCAGGCATCCTTGTGCAATGGACCCCAAGTACCTAAGGCTTGACCATATTAATGAGATGACTCAAGGAAAAGGGTTGATTTAATGTATCTGAAACAACTGAGCTGGCTGCCTGCCTCTACCCTTCATATATGTGTAAATTACAATCATTTTTCGAGAGTGGGAAGGAGAAAGGTACTACAGCCTCAAGAAGAGAGTGGGAAGTGTATTAGAACAGGACCTACATAACCTTCAGAGCACTCATGTCCCAACATCCAGCTACAGACATGTACAGACATCATGTTGCCTTCATCTGTCAGATACAGTGGGAAGATTGGTGATCCAGAGCACAAGAAATCAGGCTCCTCTAAACTAACTTTAAATCATCCTTTAAACTAACTTTGGTTTCAAAGGATCGTGTGTTGTTACAGATTTCTAAACTAAACCAAATTACACCTTACGGACTTGGGAAAGAAAACTGTCAGCTTAATTCAACTTTCCCATCTGAAAAACTTTCAATTGGCAACATTTTCCTTACATGTTAGAAAGGTCTCATCTGAAACACCCAAAGTTTTGGCACCTCATTCCAGCAGCTGGTTTGCCGTTCTCAAAGCCCTTCATCTAGATGTGCAGGTGGTTGAGGCCCCAGTTGTATCAGAAAGGAGTTTCTGTAGGTCCCACAAAGTTCCTTGAGACCTTCCACCAGGGCTCTGGATGTTTTTTTTACCTCTGCACCAAGGCCAGATCCAAGCTGGCCATCCCCAGAGAACAGAAGAAGAGAAAGCAGGGCAATCACGCAGCCTATGTTATCAATTTTCCTGGGACACATTAATCACCATGGAGCAGTACTGACGGATACCTTGGAGCTCTTCATGGAAAGGTCAAGTGCTAGGGTTTTGGGCTTTCCTTTGCTATCCTTATATCACCCTCCTTTTTCTCTCTTTGTCCCCTACCTGCTGCAAAGTCACTCTTTCCTGTGAAAGGGGTTTTATTTTTTTCTTGTTTGATTAGACTCTGGACTCACAATTGAAAAATTCAGCAGAGAGAGTTGATACTACAGATGCCTGTAAAGCAGCAGATGAGGACAAGACTTGTTACAGAAATACTGCATTACAAGATATTTCTGACACAAGTCTTGCAAGAAAAACTCTTTGTATAACAAAGATCCCCTAATCCAACTGACCCAAAGTTTCTGACTCATCTGACACCCATCCCATCCTATCCCTTAAATCACATGTCCTACAGCAAGGGGCAAGCAGAACAAAATCCTGATATTTAGGGCACAGTTTGTGGACTAGGGAACCTGATTGTGTTTCTTGGCTTATCCAAGAACTTCCATCCTGATGTTTTCCAAGAGGTTTCATTCCTTCTGTGGAGCAATCCTTATTGACACACTCTCCTCAGTCAGTATTGCTCAGACCTAGGCCTGAAAAATGGGGACTGTGTGACTTTTCTTCTTTTAGATATTTGTCAGGTCAACTTAGATGAGAAAGGTGTTTGAAGGGTAGAAAAGGAACAACAAAAAGCAATCCAGCTTGAAGGCATACATCCAGCATGGAAAACATGAACCCAAACACTCAGCTTTGTCAAAGTCATAAACAACTGAAAACAGCATGTGTTGTAATAGGAGGCACTGGAGAGCCTTGCAAGTGACAAGTGCTCCCAAGTCAGTCTCTAATAAAATCACTGACTTTTGAGCAATCATCAAGCTGATTTTTGATGGGCATTTTCAGTGTTGATGTGATGCCACTACAACAAACTGTGGATAGAAAAAAAAGCAGATTGGGTGGAAGAAACCTCCCCATCTTGATAGTTTCAAGCCACTGTTTAGAAACTTGCAGTCAGAAAGCATCCTCAGAATTTGTGCTTTTCTCCCAGCACAATCCACATGTGTACTTTTGAAGTTTAAGACCTTGTTGTAAAATTCTGAAAGAATATGTCAGTATCATGCACTCAGGGTGAAAGCTAGCATAAACTGTACTCCTGGCACCTTCACTTTTAAGGATTTTATTATGATGAGAATCCTGAAGAACAGATTATACCCTAATTCATAGAGAAAAGCAAAATCTCTCTAAAATGATCAATGCCAGATCTGACCAATGGGGGGGAGGGGGGCAGGGAAATCCTTCAAAAAGCCAAATCTGGAAATGGAATTTATTTGGATGGCATGAGTACCTCACACCTGCTGGGCTCCAGGGGAAATTCTCACTACTCTGACACCACCAGGATGCTTGTCCCACACCCTGTCTCTAGTTACAACTCAGCTGAAAAGCACTGGGAGAAAAATGAGTAAAAAGGGTCAGAAATGGACCTATGAATCATGGAAAATAAAATTCTCCTTTTCTCTCCATCTAGATGATGTGAGTCTCCTACAAACTCTGTAAGCAACAGTGCAAATAAGACAAGCAAAGTGTCAATAACATATGCTCACTCTCCCTTGCAGGAAAACCTGTGCACCTCCTCATCAAAATCTTTCTATTAACTCCACGTTTGCCCTGATCCTGCCACAGGATCCTAACTTCTTTGGGGTCTTCTCTGAAACCAGTTACCTTCCTTTCCAGAAGGTTGTTTTGGATAGTCATGCAGGCTTACAGCTGTAAATATTTTACTGCTTGTTTAGACTGTCACTGACCAGGAAGCATCTGCAATGACTTTGTATGGAGGAGGCTTGGCAGCAGTAAATTACCATCTGACCTGATGTTGTGGTTGTTTAGCTTTTTCTTCCTTTTTTCTTTTTTTGTTTTTAACTTGCTCCTCCAAGGAGATCTGGGATCCCAGACATGTTAAACATTATTTTGCTGACTTTAAATTGCTTTGCAATACTGCAGTCAACTTGAATGCCAAACTTAAGCCCATAAACTCTATTTTTAACCTTGAGCTTGTCAGTGCAATGGACACTGTCATATCAAAGTATTTAAGGGTTTGTGGTAAAACTTCCTCAAAACAGTTTTTGCTTGGATGAGAATAGTCTTACTGGAAGCCTATACAGATAGGAGCTATAAAAATTGGGTTTAAAATTGAATCAGGCTGCAGGAAGAAAACAAATCCTTTTTTACCATGACAGCAAAAAAGCAGGCTGGTTTTGGAATAGGGATGGGTTTCATTCATAGCAGACACATAAACCCAGCCTAACTCCAACATGGTCCTGAAAGTATCCCATGGGTGGAAACTCCTCTTCCTCAACATTTCTGTAAAATGATGCTGTAGTCATGTAACAGAGCTACCCCTTGTCAACTAAGCCAGTGTGGTTATCTGCCTTCCTGTCCCTTGAGAGGTGAACACACACCAAGTTATATTTTGAGCACCTTTGTGGCAAGGGTCCATTGCCCTGAGAGTTATGAGAAGGGAGGGTTATCCTTTGGCGAGTGGCTGGCTGGGCTCACTGTGGGCGAAGCCAGTGCTGGACATCCCACATGGCCCATATTGGATGGCCGGCCAGTGGCTGTCACATGGCACTCTGTGTGTGTGAGCCATGCAGAAGAGTCAGTAACACCTGCCTGTAAAATGAGGCAAAAGGCAATTAGTTTACAAGTGTACAGATTGTGCTCTTCATGGAAGCATTCAGCTTTCAAATTCTGAAACCAGGGAGACAGCTGCCTACAGAACAGGGTGTCTGAGTGCAGATGAACACCTGGATCACTCCCAGACAGATACCCTCTCTGTAGCACAGCAAGCACACAGCGCAATCATTTCTCTCAGGAGCTCAGGTCCACTCTCCAGGAAACTGCTAACAGAAATATGATGCCACATGAAATCCCTGAGCTGTCATTGCAACAGAGTAAAGCTGACAACTGCGTTTGAGCCTACAGCTGTTTTAGACAGACACTAGAGGACCAGAGGTTTGGATGCTCTTCATCTCCAGAAATATTACTGGGAAAGTTGTTTGGGAGTGTATTTATTTTTGTTTGTTAGCTTGGTTCTTCATTTTATTGTCTCTTCTGCACTGAAACAAATAATCTATGGCATTAGAAAGTTGTGGAAGAACACATTTTACCTGACAGCCTAAAATATTCCTGTGAAATCTGATGGACATTCTTGGGCTTGTTTGAAAACCAGGAAATTTTTCAAGATAAATGCACCATATTTACCCAAGAGTGAAGTATATAAATGAGTCTCATATGATTACAGCAAGGCTGGGTAAAAAAGCTAGACATACAGATGAGGAAAAAAGAAATTATTGATGAAAAATCACCTTTGAATATTACAGCAATTTACTACCTACTTAAACTGTAGTAGACTTTAGGATATCTTAACTGGACAAAATGATACTGCCATTATTAGATTCTTATAGATGATACTTTAAGGAAAAGGACAAACTAACAAAAAAGATGTTGAGGTCAGGAGTAGCAGCCTGAAATGACATGTTAAGCACTCATTCCCTCAGGCTTTCGTTAAGGTAGATAGATGATGAAATCCGGTTCAGATTTTCTTGGTGCTGCTGGCACTGAAGATACTTGTATTGGTGTCTTAGATAGCTTCTCTTTCCCCATTGGGTGGTGGGCAGCTTTCAGCTTGTCCCCTATCCTGTTTCAGCTATATCTGCACTGCTCTCGTGCCAGAGCTCAGACAACAATCGGCAGGACAATGTCATCCCTTTCACCCTCATGGCTTCCCTATGGACAGTCTTCAGATTGCACCTATTTCTGCCTTTTGGCTCACTAAATTGTCTCATGGACTGTGATGCCATCACATCACATACCTTTTAGTACATAATGGTGCATGGTCTAAAAACCACTCACGACTTGTTGGCTTACTGTCTGAGAAGAGACTCTAGCCCTGCAATAAGTACAATATTTGAGAAGAGGACTCTGGCTGAGAGTTTGTAGCACAGATGTAAATGCTACTTGGGAAGCAACAGACCCATTAGAAGGAAATGTGGCAATTAAAAGGTCTTGCCCTGAAAAGACCCATGTGTTCAAGCAGAGTGCACTGTGCCCCAAACCACACATTTGTGCTTGCAAACTGTGCTTACTCAAGAATGTGCTAAAACCTGGCCCAGGTCAAGTCTCAACTGGAAGAAATTTACTCAAATGATCCATCTGGAGGTGTTCAACCACCAGACTTTGCTTCTGGGGTATAAGCGTTCCTGGCTTTGGGCACACATTCACAGGCAAGCCTAATGGTGCACAGCTGCATCACACCCCTGTGAGAACAGGGCTCACATATCACATCTGGACACCAGTCTCTCAGACCCACCAGCTTGCAACCTGGCTGTGCTGGATACACCTTTCTCATGTTTTCCCTCACTCTTCAATGACTTCCTGACTCTGCCTCACTCTTAAGCTATAAATTACACAAAAAGATGCATTTTCATGTGTTTATGCAATGGTGTGTCCTTTTGCTGCCCAATGAAACCCCTAACATCAGTCCTTTCTCAAAAGGAACTGACAAATGGCTATAGAAGACATCCTTGGCTTCTGCTCTGACAACGTCATGGTTTTCTTCTTTGGATTTGGGCTCATCAAGTGGTGCTTAATCAGCTTTCAGGATGTGTCTGGTTTATAGCATCTGGATTCACAACAGTAAAACTTTGTCCCATCATGTGTGATGCATGATAGTCATATTTGATTTTCATACCAGCACCAGATGCCTTAGAAACTGGACAGTTTGTATAAGTGCTGGATCTCTTCTTTTCTTTAACCTCACCACAATTTCACCAGCATCAAACAGGCTGAAGCATTCCTGGGAAGTGACCAATCAAACCACATTAATTATTAAAAAATAAAAATAGACAAAGTGTTTTTTTTTTCCTTGTGTCTTCTAAACCAAGTGCTAGAAGGAATTTCCACCCCTGCAAATGAAGATTTATTCTTTGAAAAAATTTACATAAAAAAGCAGAAGACGAAAATAAACTCTTTTCATCTTTCCAACTAACATTGCCTTTGAGTAAATTGGAAATAATTCAGTCGTTGTAATTTTAGCTGGAGGTGATGATAGCTGAGAGATTTTATTTGTTTGCATGGTTTCTGACTAAAGGGTGAAAAAAATCTGTACTGCAACTTTCCTATAGAAGCACGACTTAAAGTATTTCTATGTATGAAGAGAGAGGGCACAAGTAGGATATATGTACACATCTTTAATTGCTCTTTTGTAAATAAGGGATTTCAAGAAGGAGCTTTCATTCCTTCTCTGTTGAACAAGCTGTAGTGATTTTTTCGGTAAAGAAGGCGACCTATAAGTAATGCTGGGAAAACATTGAGAACATATTCAGCAGGAATGGATGGTCTCCTTTGTAATTATTAGTGGGAACCCCTAGCAGGGGCTATTGCATTTAGGCTCTGCAGGTTAATACACAGTCACAGGAGAGCAAAAACCAAAGACAGAATCAGATTTTGGCAAATAATTACACAAAGTGTAATAACATCTTTGGAAAATATGTAATGTCATTACCCAGAATCTGAGCATCTTTTCTCAGATTATACACCAGACCACAGAATCTGGGAATAATCTTTCTATTCTTCAAAATCAGTGGCATATGAGAAAGCAAATGATGACCCACAGGATGACTTTGAGCTCTTTAAGTACATGCCCTTTATGAGGTACAGTCAGTCTTCCACAGCCTTGAATCCAAACCTTCCTGCTAGAAATTCAGAGAAGTTTGGATGTGATGCCTTAAAGCTGCGTGCTGTATGGGCTCCCAAAAAGCTGCAGCTGATCTGAAAGTATCAGGTTTTCAGATGGTAGGTTTCAATTTCCAAGAGCTGAAATTGCAGAGAGTTAAGATTTGTGATCTCACAAAACAGGCCAGTTGGATATGGAACAGGCAAACACCTGAGATGTAAATAAACCTGGGCAAATATTGTACACCCAGAAGAGCTCTCATCTAGGCCACTTACAAAATAGGGTTCTAAATGTGCTACTTTTACCTTAAAGCTCAAAATACTTTTTTTTTCCCTTCCCCACCACAATAAGTGAATATATATTTGCTTTTCTCCCTGAGCATAAGCCAATGGAAAAAAAAAAAAGAGCTTATTCTATAAGCATCCCTAGCAGGAAGCATCAAGAGTAAGGGGAAGATTACAGACATCAGCAGTCTGTGCAGAACAGAACTGCTCCTGACTAGCAAACATTGCAAGATTTACTGGAAGGCATCAACTGCTTTTATGCACTCACTTTGTCTCCTCACGTTTTCTCTGCATTTGGCCACAGAAATGTCAATCCATCCTCTTCAATTAATTGCCTTTATTTTTCACCTCTCCCTGAGCTGGGTGCTGGGAATTTGCTTGATGAGGCACTTTCTGTTATTCTATTTCTGTTATTCCCAAGTTCTTATTTTAGTGTGGAATGTGCTCTAAGTTACAATGCTTACAGCCAGTTACTAGTCTTTTATACAGGTCCCAGGGCTGTCTGCAGTTACTCTGAGTATGAATGTTCAAGTTTTATGGGGAGAAGAAAAACCTTGCTTCATTTTTTTTTTTCTGTCCTTGCTGCAAGACAAATGTTTAGCTGCCTTCCTGTTAGCAGTATTCAGATAACCCCCAGAGGGTAGATTTTTCAGCACAGACCTAGGGAAGAAGATGAGAGTACATGTGGAAGGGTTTCCAGAATTCTATTAGCAGGAATTGCAAGGCTAATTCACTGTGGTCCTTCCTAGAAACCTGTCTCCAAATGTACCTTTAAGAAAAAAAAAAAGAAAGAAAGAATATATCCACCCAAACTTTGTGTTGTTAATTTGGCTCTTAATTTGCCAAATCTGTGTCATGAATGTTCTCCTGTCCCTTTATGTGTTCTCCAATAAGGTAGGCAGATTGAAATTTTACCCTTCCTGGCCTACTTGGGAATTTCAGTCTTGTTTCTATTCTGGCTTCCTCATCAAATTTACTAAGGGTCTTATAGCACACTGCAAACAGACCATGGACACAGAGAAATATGTTGAATAAGCAACTGCCCCAGCTATCCAAACAAGCTGCCCCTTTCCCAGTCCATGCTGGGAGCCTTTGGGTTTGCCCTTAGAGTAGCAGGCTCTAGTCTGGTTGAATTTTCAGTGACCC
Organism: Calyptomena viridis; assembly: GCA_013390005.1. NCBI lineage: Eukaryota > Metazoa > Chordata > Aves > Passeriformes > Eurylaimidae > Calyptomena > Calyptomena viridis. The sequence goes on from WEIV01022221.1 coordinate 62,227, forward strand.
AAAGTCTCTTCTTCCAGTGAAAAATCATAGAAAAATGCACAGCTGGATGTGGTCATAGGCTAATTTAGAGGATGACTGAATGAGGACATGGTGCAATGTGACATAACATAAAATGTGTTTGCAACCCTGAAAAGTTTTTGATTGGGTGAACCTCTCACCAGGGATGTAGATGTTTCTTCTTAAACCATCCTAGCACAGCTATCTTGGTCATTTGTTGGACCCATATTCCTGTTGGACCCATTCCTGTCCTCAGGACATGGAAGAGGATTTATTATGGTGTACAGGGGGGTAATATGTAAAGATAAGTCACACAAGTGTTACTCCATGGGGAAGCCGGAGCTGGACCTGATCAGGGCAACAGCATTAAGGGGCCTTGTGAAACTCACATTGTTCTGCAAACTCCTCCTCTCTGTAAGAAGCCAGAGTTCTGATCAACACTGTTCAGGCATTGCTACCTTCTTCAAAACCAGTAAAAGTGCTAGCTGATGAAATTTCTGACTGATTTTCTTTACTGGGACCATTTGTAACTGTCATTAAACTAGTTTCAGAGCAGTAATTAGTTATTTCTCAGTCCTGTTGACAATGACCCACCAGTTCAAAGTAGTGAGGCTGAAATAATACTCATTCCTCAAGATAAAAATCCAAACAACCCCAAATCACAAACCCAAGGAGCTGTTCTGTTGTCTATTCTCATCTGACCTCAAGCTATTGACTTTGGAAAGAGAAATGGCTTTGGAAAGCCACTCTCCTTGGTCATCTTCAGTAAGAATCACATAATCACAGAATATGCTGAGTTGGAAGGGACCCATAAGGATCATCAAGTCCAACCTTTAGCTCTGAAGAGGAGCCACTTCTTAAACATGCATGCTTATATCTTTGCTTCCTTACCCACACTGAGGAGAGAAGCTGAGTTTCTACAACCTCATTCACCAGACTAGATCAACAACTTGTCATAGGTTGTCATGAATTTTATTAATATGTTTTTTTGCTACTGCTACTTGAAGATTCAAGTCCTGAATTGAAATGTTCACAAGTTCTTTTTCTTCATCACTGTAGGTAGAAAAATCAGTTTGATAACTAGACTCCATATTACTTCTCTTCATTTATGTCATAAAAGTCATGTTTAATCCTTGACATTAAGTTCTTTTGGCCATATGCACCTTGACAGGAATAAACTTGCTACCAGAAATATATTCCCAAAATGCTTTTTTGTGCATCAGTCCTGCAGAAATACGCGGCAATTTAGGAATGAGATTCTTCAAGTCCTAAGCAGAACAATCTTAAACAAGCCTAAGGATTTAGACAACCTTTGTTTAGACTTACTCAGAATTACTTAGTTCCTTATCTTTGGTTTCCTTTGACTTTTGTTACATTTTTCCTTTAGGTCCAGGTCAGTTGAAGAGTGTGACAGTACAGCCCCTTGGATATGGTAATTTCTAAATCTCCCAGAAAGTGGGATTGTTTGGGCTGTGCAACAAGAGGGGGTAAAAATCCAACACGTAAGCACAGTCATTGAGAATGACAGTAACAGCACACAAAGGACATAGACCAAGGAACAGTAGCTTGTAGACAGACAGGGTTGTTGACTAAAAGTGTTTTCATTAGAAAATGTTTCTGTTCCAACCTTCTCCCCAGGCATCTTTTTACAAAAAAGGATTATTATAAAATAAACCAAATCCGAGCATTCAATAAAGGTGGGTTTCCCAGCTTGATGATGGAATTTATGATCAAATGTAGATTATTTCGGCTCAGAACAGCTGCTAATATAGAGGATATATGTCTTGGAATAAGTATGACCAGGTCTCAGACTAGGAGGATGATATTTTGAGGTCTCATTCATAATCACTAAAAGTTGAAAGATGTTTTAAGCCTATGTTGACTTCATGGGGGTAGTGGCTCCCTCCCCAGCTGATCTCTTTGCTATTTTAGTCAGCTGACTCTTCTCCAGAGAGAGATCGTTTTTGTTTGTTTGTTCAGAGTGAGGAAGGGAACAGAGAGCAAAAGCCCCAAAAATCCTGACTAAATGAACCTAAACCACTGTAAAAGAGTTTGTGTTTATCCTGTGGTGGGACATGAAAAATTCTGAAGTCTCAGAAAGCTTCACAGGATGAGAAAACCATTATCTGCACAGATTTAATTGCAAAAAAAATTCAAGAAGAAAAGGAATCTGAATTAGCTTTTTTCCAAGCAGATTATTTAACTCAAAATAACTTGGACAAGTCCATTTGTCCCTAAGGTCATTAAAATTCTATCTTAAAGACTTTTTTTTTCTAAGATTTAAGTAATCAACTTTGCTCCCAGGGTGAATTAAGGCAAGTCAGACTGAAACTACATTAATTCCAAATGAGATAGTCTAACCACAGGTTCAGTGTAGTTTAAACATCAGCTTTATATTTACCCCACTGGTTAATTCAAATGAACAATGCTGCATGTCCCCATGTAGGCAAAGCTATGACAGGAGCTTCCAGCAGTCTATTGAAGTCCAAAAACCTTCTTTTGTGTACACCTTCAGGTGTGCTAACACCCTGTGAAGAATGTGCTCAGGAGCCAACATTAGTAAATTATCAAGTAGTCATCAAGATCACATCAGATTCTTGTTTGCAACCACTGTTCTTCTGTAAGATGGTGACAACTCTTCTCCCTCTAGTCACCCTTTCTGATGATTCTCTGCTCACTCTTTGGCATGCCATTGGACCTGCTTTACATTTACTCTCTTTTTCTTTGGGATATATATGCCTTGCCATATTTATTTAGGGTATCTGTTTAGGATATATATTCTACAGAAGATGACTCTTTGTAGCTCACTGGTATAGTCAATCAAAGATTTGTCACATTCAGTAGGAGCTTGAGCATCTGGGATTGAAACAGTGAATTCTAAACCAAAAATAAAGTACATCCTACAGCTGTAGGATACAAAGCATTCCAACTATCAAAAGTCTCAACATAACCTATGGCTTTTGCTCATGGGGCTTCTTGCACTTATCCTGGAGCAGCTGTCACTGGTCAGCATCATCTGACCAGTCTTTAGTATCAGCAGCTTTTTGTTATGGGTGTGAGAGGCCTGTCTTATTTCATGTTCAGTGCTAACACTATAACGATGTGCTAACCCTTTATGTGGCACATCTTGGAGGAACAGCCTATTTGTAAAGGCAAATGAATGAACTTGAGTGATCCCTCATGGGTCTGGATCACAGATTCAGACATGACTTCCTTACACTGCCAAGTCCAAAGGCAATCAGCGTAGTGCCTTTTTTGCTAGTAAAAAGGAACACACTTCCCACTTTTTATTCATAGATTCTTTTTTATGTTGTCCCAGAAACATGCTCTGCTCCCCACATCTACCCTCCTCTTCTTTAAAAGCACAAAGCTTGGTCAGATAAAAGCTCCTTTGGGCCCCCAGCATCAAACCCAAATCTTGTTTAACAGGGACTTGACACCTGACTATATTAGCAGAATCTTTGGATAAACATGTGTGTCTCTCATGCCTTGGTTAGTGCGCAATAGTCAGCAGATTTTCATTGCTTTTCAGTTTTTCCCAGGTGTAATACACTTCCTGCTGACAGGGCAGATACTGAGAGTCAAGTCCTGGTCTTTTATTGGGGTGGGATGGGGGATATCCAGACAAGATGTTGACAATCTTCAGAACTCAGACCTTTGTCGGCTGGCCGGGCAATAGCCATGGGGTGTACACAACCTCAGCTTGAACTGTGGAAAGAGAAATATCATCAGTGTGTCCCAGCTGCAGCACCAAGATCCTCTTTCTTCCCTAAGAAATTTACATGAATGATTTAGGCAAGGTTAAGTAACAAGGGGATTGCTCTATAATAAAGAAGAAAGTTGATAGAATTGCCTGCTTTGCAAAACCGTGTCAGATAATGGAGGCATGGAATAAAGATAGAGTGCTGTTTCAAAATATAGAACAAAGGGAGGAAATTCTCCTCTGCCCAGGCCTGGAGACTGTTTCACTGTTTGAACTGTAGGTCCCTTGACCCTCAGAGGTAATTCCAAGCATCACAACTACAGCTGAGAAAAAATTCTGAATCTTCATCCCAAGGGAAAATCTGACATTTTAAAATTTGATTTAGGTTCCAAACATGAGGTTAAGAACAAAAAGACAAAAAATCCAGAATTTCTAATCTGCAGAAAATGTCAAATGTGTTTTTTATTAGTAGTAAATGTTGAAACATCTTGTTTTGACATTTAAAATGTAAATAATGGAAGCACTTCATCCCTGAGACAGCCTGTGAAGGATCCCTTCCTCTGAGGTAATTTTAGCACTTAGTTTCTCCTTCATCATTATGTTGCCTTCTGGGAGCTGTTGTCCCAGCCTGTGTTGTCTTCTATAGGCTAGTAACCAGATTGACTACATCTCCCATTAAACTACACAAATAGGAGTGGCATCATGTGTCAAAAAAAGTTCCAACTTCTGTTTGCCTGGTAGGATGTGTAGTTTTCTAGGAAATCTGCATTCCTAAGAGGGAGAATGGGCACCTGGTCTTCTGCAGAGTACCATAAAGATACACACCATCACACAGATTTAGAAATAAGTCATTTTGAGATCATGTAAAGGAGGACACGTTTGGGCTGGAGTTGAAGGAACTGAAACTCAATCAGATGACATTTTTTCTGCAAAAGTTTTGATATGTACCCCAGTGGAAAACCCCAGGTAAGCTTTTGCTGCAGCATGTCATATCTTGTGCTAGTAAAGCAGGGCTACTGTTCAGCTTCTTCTGGTCATCCAATATATAAATTGGAGTCAGGAGGGGGAAAGCAAGGAAGGTCTTTTGAGTTCATTCCTTAAGTCAAAACTGATTTAAGTAAGAATGAAGCAGTGATGTGAAGCAGTTTGCACTCAAGCCAGCCACACACTAAATCTTGCCCCCCTACTGGCCTTCAGCAGAGCTTGCTGCTTTTCTAGCAGTTGCTCTAATTTCTCCATAATCCTGGGTGTCAAAGATTGATATAGTTCAACCTTTCCATCAATTGCATGTTTTCCTGTAGCTCCTCCAGTGCCCATTTGCAGAGAAGGTCAGCATGTCTCAAATATTTTTACTTTCTAACACCTCTCGGGGGCTCATTGCCTCTCTGGCTTACACGCAGTTTTGTTGTACTGCCTAAAGCACTGGAACAGTGATGTCTGGACTTCAGGTCCTGCCCTCAGGCAGGAGCACATCTGCAGCTGCACACAGAAGCACTTACTTTCCACAAATATGTGTGGTGGCTCCCTCTGCTCCTCAGGATTGAATTAATGCTTAAGACATGCAGAAGGCAGTTTTCTATCCCAACAGACATGTTTCTCCTAGCATTGCTTAACAGTCAAAGAACACAGAGATGGAAACCACAAAGGTTGTCTTAACCAAGGGAAGAGTAAGAATCTCCTGAATTTAAGCATATACCTGGTGGTAACCTTTGTGGTGCTACTAATATTGTTTTCTCTGGGGCTTCTTTTCACCCGGGAACCCAAATGCAGTTTATAAAAGATAGAGAAACTAAGGTCTATAGAGGGAGAAAGTGACTTGCCTAGATGGAGAGACCCAGTTCAGAAACCTAGAAGGAGGAATCCCAAAATATCAGTACCACATCTACACATCTGTTTTTATGTAAGATTAGAGGACAGAATGCAAATTCCTTGTCTACAATAAAGAAGAAGGACTAGGCCATTTCCTCTTTTGAGTGAAGCTAACTGTGAGGAAAATATGTCAATGGATATTAAAATTTATTCCAAAACTGAATTTACAACATGTAAAGTGTGGGAGAAAGAGTTTTTTAGAGCTTGTCTGTTTTAGCTCGAATGAACTACTCACTAGTGAGCTGTAGGATTGATCTGTGCAGTATTAATGACTGTAAAAACACCACTGCATGGAGGATGGGTCTTCATCCCATGTAGATATAAATGGGATGAATTAACAAAAATCCTGAAGATTTCAACCCAGTTCCCTAAGTCTCCATCTCTATTCCAGAGAGTGAAGCTTCACCCCCAGGAGGTGCCAAGACCAAAATGACACAGAGCAGTTGAGCTTGGTGAAAAATGTAGCAGGTGGATGAAGAAAGGAGATCCCTCAGGCAGAGATAGATTCACCTATGGTCTGAACTGTAATGCAAATGGCTGTGCCATTACCACTTGACACAGGGTTACCATTGAAAACAAGTAAATAGATCGGGCTTGTAACTTGGAGTTCATTCTTTTTAGAGTTGGGGAAGTGGGAGCATTGCGTTTGTTCACATCACCTCTTCTGGAAAAAGAAGTAACTTTCCCTTCTTTCCTAAGCAGTGCCTGAGAACATCTCCTGGCCTGTTCCAGCTGACCTCCATCAGGATGATGGGCCACCAGAGGCCTGGTGAATGCTGACAGTTCTGAGCCCTCTGCCAGCAGAGCTAATGGCCCTGGCCTCACTGGCGAGAGTGCAGAGCAATAAACATCCCAGAGATGCTGCCGAGCAGGTCCACTTCCTGCACGCAAGCTGCACATTGTAAAAATTGAGGCTCGGATTCTTTTTCCTGTTTGCACTGGAGCAGACCGCAGAAATTGCACAATCCTCCAGGCCAGACCTAAGGTGAATTGTGAGACGATATGTTCCAAGGCAATATTTCACACTTGCTGAAAAAGTGATACAGCCCAGGAGAGGAGGCTGTAATTAGGGAGAGCAGTGACAACCCACAGACAAAGTGATTCCATAAGTAGAGAAATAAACAAAAGCCCATTCCAAAGACCCTCACTTGTGTGGATTCTCTAGTGTTCAATAAAAGGTGTGATCCCTGAGTAAAAAAGTCTTTCTCCTTTCTCCACTTGCTTATTTTGATGAAATATGATAGTCATAATATTTTTAGGCATTCTTTCCTGCCTGTCAGATTACAAAGCTGTTAGCTGGAAATTGTATGGGTTGACACATAAACAACATGATCACATTAAACTCTGTTTCCCAGAGAAGGCACTCTAGAGTAAAAGTTTTGATTTGATGGAGGCATCTGCCGAGATGGTGGGGAGGAAGGTAGCAACTTTCAAATCAATAATGATAGGGGCTTGAAGAGAAAATAAAGTTGGGGTTTTTTTCTGTCCGTAAATGCCTTCTGAGGAGAGTTGCTTTTCCTTTAAAAAAAATGTTTTTTTTTAAAAAAACATTGTGGTGGAAAAGATGGAGGGAAAGCAGGTAAAATCAGCAAAATGCTCATCAAAATGTCTGGTTATACATTTCTCAGCAAATACAGATAGGTAGGTAGTTAGTTAGTTACATAGATAGACAGAAATACATAAATATTTACTTCCAGCAAATGGACAGCTGTTCTGTGACACCCATGGTGTCATTTACCTAGCATGAAACTCAAGAGCTATGAGTCTAATAGTTTATTCTTGGACACAGGAGAGAAAAAAATTTAACATAGAAGATATGAAAGTTATGCCAATTACTGGAACTTGGGTGGGAGGTCAGCAGATTGACTCCCATGGAGGTGGAGACAGTAGATAGCTCTTGGTCAGATGGCATTTGTCCATTTAATCATGGCTGACTCCATGCTCTGGAAGAAGACTGATTTTGCTGGTGTTCAGACCTGCTGGTGTGGATCAGAATACTAGTAAAAGGACAAGACTCATACTCTAATGGTGTCAGAGCCACCACTAATGTCATGGCAAAATGATTGTGGCTGCCTTGACCTTGAAATGTCACTATTTTTTCCATTCCTCTCACTCTGGAAAGGACAAACATCCACAAATCTGCTTGGGGATAAAGTAGCAGAATGACTTTGGAAGTTCTGCTTTACTACCATCTTTGCCCCTCTGTTTCTGTGGTCTGCAATACCCCAAGCAGTTATAATCCCTGTGCATCCATACAGGTGTTCATCCATCCCTCTCTGCAGCTCTAACTCCACTTGGCAGATGCAGAAAACCAGAAGGAAAACCAGGTGCTGTGTCAAGATGAAGAACGTGTTCCTCTGAGTCTTGGAGACTTATTTCTGTTCCTTGCTCTTCTGCAAGTCTCAAGTGTCCATTCCCACAGGGACTGTGTGTTACTCTGTGCGCTTGGGACTGCAGGGACTGGTTACCAAGCCACAGAAGGGAAGTCATGAGTCATCCTAGAGCAAGGTTGTTTGCATACCTTCTTTGAAACATTAAGCATTAAGCATTCAAGCCAGAAATGGAAATGTGAAGGTGGCAACAGAACTGACCTAGCATCATGCTGGAGATTAATTTCACAAGTCTTTTGTATCAATGGACCTCAGTAAACATATAATTATTGGCAAAGGTTTGAATGTAATTTGAGTTCTAGGCAAAAGATTTCCTCTTATCACCTTCGCATGCAAAAAGAACAATTATCGCTATTTACTTATATCTTGAAAATTTGTATTTGGCAATGAAAAAAGAAGTTTCTCCATTCAAAAAAAAACTAAGAGCAAAGAAAAGCAGTCTGCAAGAAACCATGATAAGGAGGAATCTCTTCTGCAGGAATTCTGCAGAGCCTGAGAATAAAATGACTGCCAAAGATAGATGTGAATGGGTCAAGCCTTTAAAAAAAAAAAGGAACATGGATGACCTACGCAAGAACCAGTATCAGACTGAAAATTTGAAAGTTTTTTTGACACGTCAGTGAAAACCTTCTCTGGAGAGGCAGATCTAGAAAAGAAAAGCTGACACCTTACACAGCCTCTCCTCTTGAATGGGATAAATAATACAACACCTATGAAAGAGACATTCGCATAGTATCCCTCAAAACCCATGATATTTATTTCCTTTTTCCTGTCCATATTTTTGCACTGAATATTTGCTTTCAAGGGTGCATTGCTAGAAATCAGTAACAAATTTGTAATAGCAAAGCAAATACCCTGGCTCCACATCTTGTTTCCAAGATTCAGTGTGAACATAAAACAGATGTGATCCCAACAAAGAGGCATCTTCTGTTGTACCAGATGGGACTCCTGTGTCCCTTTCCCATTGGCTAAATATAGTTGAGGGGAAACAATAGTACCAACACAGAGTACTGAGGTTGAGTGATATGAAGCAAGATTGTTTCCTTTGTTCTAGAACCTAGCGATGGATCTCTGAATGGGCATTAAGTGGGAAATAAAAGTGTAAATAACCCCCCTTTTTTCCTGCTTAGTTTTTCTGTCTGGTTGGTCATTATGGACTGCAAAGTAATTCTTAGCTTTGGTTTTGTTTTTAATTGCAATTTCCATTCCCCTTTCGACCTTAACTGCTACTGTGAGCCTTTGCTACTGCTGCATTATAGACAACAGCAGCAGCAGGAATTTTAAAAATAGAGCAGGAAATTTAACAACTGTACAAAACTCCTTACCCTGGAGAGTCGTTGTTTATACTCCTTCATGTATGCTAGCAATAATTATACTAAAGTCTGGTTAGGAAAAAGGGTCCATTTTACATCAGAGGAGAAAATGTAATTTTTTTTCCTTCTAAACTGAATACAAAGACTGTTTCATTAAATGTGGCTTTTTGGTAAAAAAAACAGAACAAAAAGTCTACCCATAAAAATTCCCATTTGAAAGAAGTCTGTTCCATCCAAAAAAATCCAACAGCTGAATAGAAAATGTGGATCCCTTCTTTAAAATGGGGAAAAAAATCCAAGTTGACCTTAGTTTTCTTGCTGTTACACAGAGCTGCTGGTTGGGAGACACCCCAGAGACACACCACATACTTCAACGTCCTGCATGTGTCATCCAAAGCAGGAGTGCCAGGCTCATCTTTCTCTAGTTAGTCTTACTGATGAAATTACAGGTTTATTGTGAATCTACACTGGTCCTGGTGAGCATGTGCCCAGAAATAACAGTGAAGAAGTGGGAGGTCTGTGGCTTGAGTGATACAAACCCAAACTGATCATTAATGTACCTTCTCAGCCTAAGGAAGCCTTTCACCATCAGGTTGGCTGAATATTTCCCAGCATTTCAAATGGAACTTCATGGGATAGGTTCCTCTCTTCTCATTTCAGAGAGAAGTTTCACCCTTTTGCAAGTCACAAGACAAAATCTTTCATTGCTTGAATCAAGTGAAAGGCTTCACCCAACATAGTGACCTCTCCTCTAAACCCTAAATGGCTGCCACAGAAATCGTGCAATTAGGCTCTACTTTGGGTGGAATGATTCATGCTTCAATAAATTCAATTTCAACAAGACATAATTATGGTGAGTCACATAATCACAGATTAATCACAGCACCTCCCATTTAGCAGTCAAAACAGTGGAGGATTACAAATGCGATGCATATGATACTTCTCCTCAGCTTTTGTTCCACTTGATTTCATTTCTGCTTTATCAGTTGATCACAAGCTCTAGAAGTCTTCTGGGGCTGTAGAGACATCTGTAAGACGGGATGGCAACCAACTTCTTTTACTGTTTTTCATGTGGCGAATGAACCTGAAAGATAATGAATTTCAGTAAGAACATGAGGGTCTCCTTTTTGCTACTGAGCTCCCCTTGACACAGTGAATTTTTAGTGGGATTGAAGCTATCCAGTGTCTTCTGTATCTGAGTGTACATGAAAGAGGCCTTTCATTGTTAATTCTTCTGTTGAGTTAGTTCTTCAGAGATGCAGAGGATTACAGACTTATTCGTGCTAATGTCTGAGCATCCTGTTCCTATCAGCCGTAATAGGGATACTTGGAAATATCTTTTAGGGATTCCCTCTTTCTCAGTGCTGATCTTAAGCATCTTGTGTCTATGCTAGCTCCCTCCTCTGCTGATATGTGGTAGTGTCTCCTCTCTCCTTACTCCATTTTTGCTGTTACTGAATGTGGATACTGTGAAGGGGTCACTCACTCAGCAGAAGATGTGCTCAACCCTTCTTGTTTGAACATCACTCTGAGCCTCACGTACACTTGCCACAAACCAGTAAAGAGGAAATTCCTTCTTTGTGATCAGACAATTTGTGGCTGCCCTTTACCAGACCTTGGGTAGGAACGTATGCAGTGGTTTTTCCAAATATTATAACTGAACTTATTCTGTGTGACCAGTTTATTTTGAATTGCAGTTGGATCATTTTACGGAATTGTTTTGCTTTCAAAGCTTTCATTCTCCAGAGTGGTTAGAAAGGGGTTTATTTTATTTTCCTTTTTACTGCTTTTATTTTTAAGGTGAGGTGGTGGTGAGGGAGCAGAACAGGAGGATGTGGGTTTTGACAAACAAGAGTGAGAGGGAAAGTTCTTTGAGATGTTTTGACTCTACCAATAATCACTGTAAAGCTTGATAAGCTGAAATTTTCTTCTCTGTGCATCTTGTGAATTTTCCTTAGAATTCAGTTTGGTTTTAAAAATTGGCTAAGAGATCTACGGAGTAGATAGGATGTTGAAGGAGATGCCAGTAAATTAATAAATAAAACCTTCAAAAGAAAAGCCTTTGAAGGCAAAGAAAAGAATTCTTTCTTTTTTTCTTTCTCTTTCCCTCCCTTGCCCCTCCCACCTCCCATGTGCACAAATTCATCCTTTATTAATTTATTTTTTAGTAAAGATTACATTTTTTTTTCTGTGCACAAAAGAATGCCAAACACTAGAGGATACCATTTCTAGAGAATTAATATTGTCCTGGCAAATAGCAGGTGAAGGCGAATTGACAGGAATTGTGGTGCTGTGTGATGCAGAAAAGAAGCAATGAGAACACCAAGCATAGTGTTCATGACATGACATGAGTAAGTGTGCATGTGAGGCAGAGTGGTGAACAAAAGAGAACAACTTTGCAAAGGAACTGATCAGAATGTGGGCTCTGAGTGGGGCCTGGGTGGCCCAGCAGGCAGACATCCATCTCTGTTGACATGTATGATCTGTGTCCCTCTTGAGTTTGCCCAGTCCCACAACCCCTGAGGGCCTGGCTCCCTGACAGAACTTCAGGGAAAACAACAGTCTGCAGGATTTTTTTTGAATCATGACCATGGTGACTTTTGGAAAAGGTCTGCACAGTGGTCACTGCTGGAGGTGCCATTGGATACCTTCATATTGGGGATTTCTGAATCAGATGGGAAGAAACCAAAGGAAGCTTCCAACTAACTGTTTATACTCTCCCGCCAGCAAGTGCAGGGTGCGGTTTTGTGTGGAGAATGTTGCTCAGGACAAGTCTAAGCCCAAAAAGCCACATTTATTCCATGGCTCAAGCCTGTATCCACAGTCCCAGGAGATTCTATTACTCACAGAAAAAGCTTATTAAAATGTCCCATGCATCATAAGATATGCCACCCAACAGGAGGTGGTGATTCTGTCTCAGTCTTAGTGGCATCTGAGTTGTAGAGAAGAGGCATCCAGAAATGACTGTATGCTCACAGCAGGACCTTCTAATTTTCTAGTGTTTACAGGCTACAACAACAGACCTCTGGGGAAAGGCCTGCAGCCTCAGTAATTACATGGACACATCCTTCTCTCCAAGTAAAGTCTAAACCAAAATTAATGCTAAGGTGCTTTTGGAGACAGTGTGCAGCTGAGATGTCTGATGGTCCTTGAAAGACAAGATGCTTAGTTTTTTTCCAACCAGAGTTGTGATGTCATTCCAGCTGAGCTGTGTGCATTCCATCATAACCTATACCATGTGCCCTTTGAGCCCTCTATTGTACTGATTTGATGGATTATTCCCTTTTATTTCTTCCCAAATTACGCCCTGGGTTTGCTGCACACTATGAACATGTTGCATTCCACCTCCAACACAGCCACCTCCTAGCTGGCATAGAGATGCTGGTTCAGAGACCTCTGCTCTTCAAAGTATCTATTCCCACTGATGCCAGATCAACCCAGCTCAATTTTGCCTGATGGAACTTTTGGTCTCTAAATATTTTGCATCTACTTCCAAGTCACAGGTTCATAAGAACCATTCCTATTACCCATGGAAGCATGTGGAGGGTTGTATAGAGTCATGGAGCCAGTTCCTCAGCCTAGTATCAAAAACAAGAACAGACCTGGAAAAATATTACAAAACTCTTCCACTGGCACCAGCAGGTCAGTGTCATTACAGGCAGTAGTGTTGTTCTCAGATACTGTTTCATTGGCTTCCTTCTCCTTTTTCCTCTCCCTTTTCTGAAGCACATTTTCTTTCCCTTGTATTGCATGGTAGGGTTGTATCCCTGGAGATTCATAGTGATGAGGAGGAGTAGGCAGAGATCAAAAGCACTTCTAGCTTTGAAAAGATTATTCCTGGCTGCAAACCAAGTACGGCAAGCTCCAATCCATCCATCTTATTCAAACTGTGTTTCAAAACTGGTCACCCAACCCTTTTGGATTCTGCTTTCCTTTCAACTTTATATGGCACGCAGAATTCTTTGATTTTACCTTTTAAAGCATGGCATTGAATTCTTTTCTAGCACAACTGACTGCTCATATTTTTCAAACCTGAGACTACAGGCTTCTGTGGTGTCTTGAGTCCTGTTTAATGTCTTTCAGGGCCAAAATATCTTAGTTTCTTCACAAAACAACTACAAGATTTTTACCTCGGCTAACTGACCTTTCAAGAGAAATAAAGCAAAAAAATTCCCTGCATTGCTTTGGAACATGCTCCCCCAGCAATCTAGAGTACCAAACCAACAACAAAAGAGTCAATGATGATTGTGAGAAATTTGCCAAAAAATGGATACATTCTTGTTAGACGAATGTCAAGATCTACAACATTTGGCTGAAAGAAAAAGTAATTTTAACATCTGGGTGGAGAAACTAGTTTTCATAGCAGAGGTTGCACGAATTGAATACCCTTCTAATGTGAATAAAATATGCTCTCTTTTCAAACAAATTTTACATTAGCAGGATGCATGTCAGACAGGAAGAGATCAGCAGACTTCATCTGAATGGACAGATCTTGTCCATCTCTGAATCACAAGCTCAGACATTCATAATAAGACTCAAATGTTTGGGAGTATGCTCACTGCCTGTAAGCTATGAGAGCTTCAGAAATCACTACTTGTTCTTCTTGTGTATTAGATGCATTCTTAGCCTCAAACCTCTCAAAGTAACTTAGTAGTCTACTTGTCCATACATGACTGCTATGGATAGTTAAAGTAATTTGACTGGATCTGTGTATCACGGTGCATAAACAAGTGCCAAAGGAAGATGTGTCATAGTGTCACATTTGTGGGATAAAATAGTAAAATGCATCCTGCAAGTTATTCCAAAGAGACAGGTCACAGTCTGACCATGCACTGGTGTGCTTGGAAAATGAATGATTATCCAATATTGCCTAGTTTTTGGAAAACAACCAGAAAAAACTAAATTGCTCAAGAAAACAACTCCTCTCTCAAATTCAAAATGTTCTGAATGGATTAGGAAGGAACAACATCAGTGAAATCAGTCATTTTATTTCTCCCATATGCCTTGGAAAGTAGTAGATCATGAATAACACTTTGAGGATATTAGGGATGAGATGTACACACATATCTTGGTATGAGTATTCAAGAAACTCTAGAGAATGCAAATAAAGATTTCAATGGTAAGGATAAGTTCGTCTAATGTGACTTCTCAGAAAATATTAATGTGATGGGAAAAAGGGGTATCTATGGAGGCAGATGTTAACGTGATGGGCCAAGATAACACGGTGATTTTACTGCAAGAGTATCAAGAAGGCCATTCATTTTCTACAGCTTTTCCTTCATGAGATAAATCCAAGATGTCATATTCCTCCACTGCAGGAGGCTACTGTCAGGATATACGTATAAAAATTTAGCTAAGAAGACAGATAAAAGAATATTCTCTGGATAGATGCCAGTAAAATTGCTGATTATTTGATATTGGTTTTCCTCAGCCCCAAAGAAGGAAAATCAAAACAGAAATAAAAAAAAGTAATTTCTATGAGGGATTTACCTTATTAGCAGCAGATAAAAAGATAATTAACTACTGTTGTTAAAGGTTCAGTTTGGATCGATTTATAACTGTAGTCAAGTGTGCCAGTGCCACTTGAATACTGTTGTAGCAGAATCTGCTGACTTTGTGTCATTTCAGACTTCTTTTTTTTCACCCAGAAAAAAGTAAAAAGAGCATACAAATAATGTCTTTGCAAGCTTTGTCTCAGCCTGTTCAGCTCCCAGTAACCCAATCAATATATTGGCAGCCAAACTTTCAACAAAGACCTTTTTAAGCATTTTCTCCAAGAGTATTATCTGGAACTAGGATGCAGAAGACAAATACAATTTGTTCAGAATATTACCGTACTACCATGAAACATCTCACATAGCCTCAGTCAGTTCTTAGGCAATTCTTAGTATTAAAGTCTCTGAACCTAGGTCAGACCATTGGAGTTACCTGATCTGACTGGTTAGTGAATCTTAGGTGTGGTTTTTCTCCTGGCCACCACTTAATAAAATCAATTAACAGTGCTCAGTGAAAGTGTGCTTTCTAGAGAGAGGTTCAGCTCTTTTTGGAGAAGACAGGACATGAGAACAAGAGAACAAGGCACATTCATTGTTTCTACAAGCAGATTACTCCAATTAGCTGATTCTTATCCCTCCCCAGTTAAACAACGTGCCAAGTTTTAATTCAACTCCAAGTTACTGATTCTCGTTCTGCATTTCTTTGATGAATTAAGGACTTCTTTAGCAACTGCTATTTTTATCTTGGGAAGGTAATTATAGAGCGATCAAGTCACCTCTTTTACTCCCTAGTTGCCTTCATGATTAGTTAAACAGATCAATTTCTTCAACTCTCCCATGATGGGATTTCTACGGATCCAAAATAACCATGTGGTTCTGTTATGCTAAATACTGTGGCTTTGTATCCTTTTATAGGTGTGGATTCAGATCAGGATGCAATCAGCTGGCATCGGTAAATACCACACACAGTGGTAATGATGTCATCTGTTAGGTTATTATTTCTCTTTCAATGTGCCCTATGAAATCAGCAGCCCTGTTTAGCCTATATCATAACTAGATTGAACAGTATTTTGCTAAATTCTATCTTAAATTAAGACATCTGTGGTGGGGACATGTCTTTCTGCAGGTATGATGAACAGCCTTTCTCTAAGGCCGAAATTAGTATTGAAATATTTTGCCAGAATTTATCAGTTGTTTGCTTTGCTTATAAATCATTGCTCCAGCAGGGATTTTATACCCATTACTAAATCAGTGATGAAAGTGCAGATCCAAAATGAGCCTCATCCTAGAACAACAGAACTAAAAATACAGTCATTCAGGCTTTTCCTCTGGATTGAAATTTTGAGATCTGTCAGGTTTTAGTTAATTCCTGCTTTAGACATTGTTCAGTGCTTATTTGCTTTAAATCAAAATATGGAGCTGTAACAGGTTGGCCTTGGCTGGGCGCCAAGTACCCGGACAGTCTCTCGCCCCTTCCCTTTTACCAATAAGATGACAGCAACTTGTGGGTGTTAAGACAAGGCAGTTTAATACAAGCAAAAAAAAATTTGCGCGCGCAGGAAGCAAAGCAAAGGAGAATCTAATCTCTACTTCCCATTCCACGAGGTCAGCTCGCGTCCTGAGAAGCAGGGCCCTACGTGTCGGTTGTCCCTTCAGCAGGCAGCCATCGGAGACAACCCCGTGCCCCCACCCCTCCTGTTCTTTTATATCTGAGCTGACGTCATATGGTCTGGAATATCCCTTTGGTCAGTCTGGGTTGCCTGACCTGGTCGTGTCCCCTCTGCCTCTCCCTCACAGCAGTCAAAACAGTGGAGTGTTATCTCCTAGCACTGCTAAGGCTGTTGGGGCTCAGATAGACCCAGTACAGGAACCCTAACAACTCAGTGGAACGAATGATGGCAATCCAAAAATACAACAGTACTAATCAGCTTTCTAATGAGCTATGTTTAATTAATACCACTAAGCAGTAACTGGATAGTGATTGCTGTTTTCAGACTCATACTAATTTAGCAGTAAGCTTTTTAAGGATTTCTGTGTCCTCAATGGAAACATGGCTTCTTTCTCAGGATGAGGAAGTTTGTTGCACCAATACTTATATTTTTGGAGCCTCCATGACCATGCCTGGCTCTTACTTGTGTCAAATACCAAATAACAAATCTTTGCCACCATGCTCTAACAAAGGATGTAGGATGGCAATGAGAGGTTAAGTAGATGGGAAAAGCAATAGTTTTTCACTGACTTGATTTACCTTATGCCTTAGAATCAGACTTAAACAGTAGGTTACCCTACAGAAGGGCATCAAGTTTGTTTGACAAGACTTGTTCTCAAAATTGTGTCCAAGGTTTACTTTCATGATATTTCTTCACATTTCTTTAATCAGGTTACTTTATATATAGCTTCTCTCTTCTTAATCAATATTTATTTAGTGAGTTGATATCTGTCTGAGGGCAAATAGAAAGGTTGAAATGGGTTCAGGCAGTTCATCAATAATCCAAGGAAGAGAGCTATCAGAACAGTGATTGTACATGAAAAGAGGCTGCAGTATTCAAATTATTCTATGAAAGTTGATCACATCTCCATTGGGGATGAAGGATCTACTTTAAAAAAAGGCATAGTAAAACAAATTACAGCAACGTATTAGCACTAGAAAGCTTTCAAACAAATGTTATTCAGTATTAAAAAAATCCTTATATTTAAAGACTTTATAGTCATAGAATGAGAAAAGGACAACAATATTTATGGGAAATAATTAAGAAGAAATTGTGTAAACTGACTTCTGGATTTAAGGAATGAGGATAAGTCATTTTACACAGTGAAAAAGAGAAGTGGGAAAGGGGTGTTTCAGGTTTCTCACAGTAGTTTATTCCCTTATTGTTTTTAGCAAACAATACCAGCTTTTAGCCTTGGATATGTTTCGAGCTATACCAGCTGCTAGAGAGAGAGACTGCATAAGGCAGTCCATCTCATAGGAAGATGAGGAGAACAACAAAATCTGAAACTCCCTCAGGTAGCAGCAGGGAAGATAAAGTCCCCTGCAGATTTGTCTTCATGGTAAGAGGTCTCTGCAGAAATAATTAATTCATGTTGTGGGAATGAAGTTGAGGTTGATCAACTCTCATTACTCAAGCTGTTGAAAGACCCAAAAGTGAAACAAGACACTGGGAAGGGTGAAACTAGTAATGATTTCTAGGAAATTCTGAGAAAGAGTAGTCTGATTGCCAAGACAGCCAGACCCAAGGATACTGGCAGGTGAAGATGTAAGGTTTACTGTGTAGCAAGTGCAAGTTGAGCATACTTTTCAGCCAAGAAGGATGGAGAAATCAGCTGTATGTGATTCCAGAGCAAATGCTGACACTGTGGCAGGCATCTCTCCTATACATACTGGAGTTCTCCTCCCTGTCCTACACAAGATACCCAGCTTCTGCTCCTTGTGCCATTCTCTAGTGATAGACCACCAACTTCAGATAAGAAAGTGGCTTACCATTAGAGACCATCATGGGAATGCAGATTTACTGTTGTATGAATGATGCAAAGAGTGACATTGTTTCACTACAATTCTGGAATTGAAGGACTGCCTTCTTTCAATTACTGCTCGTGGTTTAAGTACTCACTGAAGGCCGGTGACTTCTTTGAATGTAGCAGACTTTCCCAAGTGCCTTACCATTTGTTCAATGCTTTTGACAAAGTGTTTATGTTGTCAGTCACATGGGGAAAAAAAAATCAAAGCACTTCATAGTTTTGTTAATGGAATATGTTGAGATGACATTAATCATATGGACCAGGAGCCCTCTACAAATAAGTGAATGTAAGAGTTAAATACTAGGTTTGCTAATGGACCCTGTTTCCAATCATTGTTGTCCTAAGTGATAACAGGCTGGAGGCAAATTAAACCAATTTTTACATTTTTCTCCAAGTGAGGGACGGGATCCTGGCAACAGCAAGAGGGCTGAGGTGAGGTGAGTACCATAGTAAAGTGATCTCTCTCTCTGCTCAGACACACCTGTGCTCCCTCTACCACACGCTACTCAAGCTCCTGTCTAGAGCTTGGACACAGGGTTGGCTTCTCCATAGCAAGGTGAGGACAGAGCAGGCAGGAATTACCAGTTATCTGTAGTCCCAGTTACTGATGATGGCATCAAGGAATTCTCCAGTTTTACTGTCCTACCTGGATTTTTCTATTTGCAGTGGGAAACCTGAAGCAGAAGCAGAGGTCCATTTTCTCTGGGATACAGACTTGTCCAATTGCAGTCTGACAAGTTACCAGGGAAGCATTGCCTTGTGAGATGCCTTCCATGTTCTGAGTCTCTGACAAATCCAGACTTGTTGCTATTTATTACAAGAAGTTTCACCTACTGGACAAACTTTATCTTTTTCCTCACAAACAATACTAGCAGTGAGAAACAAGAAAAAATGTATCCAAAGAACCTTAAAACCATGGTCATCCTGAATTTGTAAGGTCATTGCATGTAGCTGGCAGTAGAAGACAAATGATTTTTGACTCAGCAGGAGTTTGATACGAGTGTATCTGTACGCTAGTGTGGACTATATTTGCACTTTGAAAGTCCAAACCACCTAACATGCAATTCCACTCTTCAAAATCTCTGCATATAATTTCTCAGTCCTCTACAAGGTCCCAACATATAGATTTCAAAATTATAGTAGCTTGAGATGATACGTCTAATAGGCAGCTCTGTGGATCCAAGCACTATTTTACTTTTTCCTCTCCTGCCCTTTACCCAAGGTAAAGATTGTATCTTCAAGGCAAATGCTGAGCTGGGGTGGTAATGTTTCAGTGAGCTGTGAAAGCCAAAGTCCTCACCAACTTTTCTTCAAGCTTTTTAGATGCAGTGTTTGTGTTTGCTTTCTGTTTCAAGTCAGGAAGAGATGTGGCAGACCAGCTAGGGTCTTGATCCCTTTGTAAGTCCTTGGCTAAGCAGGATACCAGGCAAACACAGGAAAATAGTGGGAGTCATTTTCTGATGTCCAGCTCCCTGACCTGCATGAGTAATTCCAAGCTGTAATATAGAACTGTAATATGAATCAAATTTAAAATAAAAAACAAAACAAACCAACAACAGCAATGAAATCCCCCCCAACAACAAGACAGTTCAAAAGATTCAAACCCTTTCCTTCACTATGTGGTGGGATTAGGTAAACAAAAAATTCTATGTTTTTTATGTGAGACATGCTTGAGGTTTGTTTTTCTTGCCTTCCAGGTTCAGAACCTGAGTTTGTTGTTTGAACTAGTATGAACTGTTTCTTTTGTGAAGGTTTTACCCCAGAGATCTTCAAAATCTATTTCAGATTTGAAGAGCCTATTTAACCTTTTCTGACATTTAAAAGAAAACAGAAAGCAAGCCGTGCCAGCTGAAAAGTGAGTTAAAGGAACCAGTCCAGTTTGTGTCCAACTGCATGAAGAAAGGATAGTCAAATTCCTTCCATTTTACACATAGTTAGTCATGAAATTGTACAAGAGAAAAAAAAAAAGGACAATAAAATACCCATATTGTAACAGCTGAAACAAACCTCGGGTAACTGTCAGCAGTGAAATGTCCAGAGAGCATTTGTACCATTCCATTTCATTAAGATGAAGGGTGGGATTGCAGACTGTAAAAGATTATAGCGGAGCTCTTCAGAAATTTACAGCTCACAGCACAGTGAAGCACAAGGAAAGCACCCTTTCTTGTGTATGCAGCGGGGAGCCTGGGTTTTATCTCTTTGATGATGATGATGTGTAGGGGAAGGAGGTTGCCAGAAGCACCAATGAAATGTAAAATGTGCTCTACAAACTCTTTTTTCCTTCCCCAAAACATATTTGCACAGTTGGTTTTATTCGCTTCCCAAGCTCTTGACTTCGTGGGCTGGATTAGGACAGGGAGCCTAATGGGTGATGTTTAGGGCAATGCCAAATACATAGTGGGCATAATGTATAATAGGAACAAGTGCAATGAATGCCAAAGCAGAGGGGACTCTTCTTTCATTTCAAAATCTGTAACCAGCAGGAACTATTTTCTTTTGTATTCACAAGACCATCACTGAGCTTCAACAGGAAGCTCAAATTCTGGCTAAAATGTGAATATGTGTCTACCACAATTGCAGCCTGTTGCTCTGTAACAGACCTAGTGCAGGGGAAAAATCAGTTCTTGCTAAGAAATGTCTTTGTTTTTGCTGTCCCCTCTCTTTATATGGAAGAATCATCCCCTTACATCAGTGAAACTTCTGCTAATGTGCTGTGGAGTAACACAACATTTAGGATATCGGTTATCTGTGAGTAGAAAAGACATAGGGCTGGAAGGGAGAGGGTGAGAAAGAGAAGTCATTCTAGATGACTAACAGCCTTACGTACATTTACTGGTGATATTTGGCAATTGCACCTAACTTCTTCTGGCTTCTTTTTTCCTACTTATGTTGATTCACCAAAATGCTGGATTGTGCTTGTCCTTGCCAGAGAGCAGGAGGCATCTACCAACAGCAGAGATGGTCCGTCCTTACACTGGTATAAGGTTCCAACAGGAGTGGCAATTTCCACTAAACTGATTTTCCAAAGTGAAGAATTTTAAAAATCACAGTGGGAATGATGCAAAATGAAGTGTTGCAATCCAAGTGAAACACAAGTCAGGTTCATAAAAAAAGGGCTTTCCTTTTTATTTATGCAAAATAATTAATATTTTTGTCTTGATTCATCATGGAATTCAGTGTAACTTCATTATTTGAGCATTGCCTTGTGGAAATTTAAACTGGCAACTTTATTCTCTCTGCTATGGCCCCATAGTCCTTTGGAGAACTCGGCTCCCAAGAAATAACATGCACTTGGCTTGGCTGGAATTATGCACTGTGTTGGACACTTATGTGGCTTTAGTGGGGTAGAAGAAAAGCAATTTGGACAGAAAAGTTTAGTCTGTAGGGAAATCTGGGAGTTCTGGCCCTTTAACTAAAAAGCCAAAATAGACACCCTCACAAAATGTAAAGTTCAGTGTTAACTGACTTTCAGGCAAACTGAGCATGTGTGTCAAATCTAGCAAACAAAAGGAAATATTTCAATATAGGTAGTTCTTCATTATAATTTCTATTCAAGAACAATGGAAATATTGGCAATTCTTAAGAAAAATTATAAAAAATTCCAGTTTTTGTGAAAATTAATTTTGTTGAAAGTACTTGCTTCAGCTTAGAATAATAAGTTTTGACACGCTGGAAGTTCCCAAGGAACAGGAATTCCAACTTTCTCACTGCTGCAAGTCCATGTTCATTAATTTTCATGGGTTTTTATGTGCAGGCTCTCCTCTGTGGGTTATAAAGGCTTTAGCAGTAAAGCCAAAACCTTTACTGGGGATTTGTACATGGGCAATTGAAGGATTTAATTCTTAAAAGTGGAATTGTACTCAGATTGGTTTCATAACCAAAAAAATTTTGATATAAATTGCACAGGTCAAAGGAAGTGTTCTTAATTGTGCTGAAGTGATCCCATGAAAAGCAAAGTAAATGGATGAAAGAACCACTGAAGTCTGCAACATAAGAGTTTGGGCCCCTCTACAACTTCTTGGAGTTTTATGCTGCAGGCGATTAGTGGCACTGGCTTCTTGTGCAAAGTTGCCAGTTCAGCCTGGCTTCATGACTAAATTTTTAATATATAAAGAAAAACACTTTGTGTGTGCAATGTTGTGGGACTTTTGCTCTCTTTTGCAGGCATGTTTTATTTTCCCCTCAAAAGATCTGTTTTCATATGGCAAAAGTGACCCCTTTGATCACCAAAGAGACTCAAGAGGGTTCAAACAGCTTAGAGAAATAATTCTCATTCTGCTGAATATGAGTCTGAAATCCCCAAACTAAACCGTTCTACCTGCATATTTGTTTTTATGTGAAACAACCTTGGTTTCAGATGAGTCCTCTGGAGACCTTCAGGGGTACAGCAATGGACACAGATTTACTGACTGTGGATGATCTATATGTAGGTTCTTCTTTTTCTACAAGGAAAATTAAAGGACTTTTGAAACTGTAAGAGCTGATCTACCTTCAAACTCCAATCAACAATTTAAATCATGCCAATAGAATTAAATGATTGAGAAATTAGCAAGATAGGATGATAAAGTTTTCTCCCGGGCTTCTCATTTTACTGGTCTGAGTTTCAGGTACTATAACAATCACAGTTCAGAAGATGCTGAGGACAAAGTGGTGAAGCAGTTGGACTGGTAGGCTCAGAACATTGACCTTCAATCCTTTATTTTACAAACCTTCATCTGGGACTTAATGGATTGTGTAAGGGTCCCTCTTCACAGCTGCTGTTGGGATACTGTGAGTAGTCAATCTACTGAGAAGAATAGTGGGGAAAAAACCCAAACATCCAGATCAGAAGGTATGAGAGTTCTTTTGGACGAAAAGGCAATAATTGATTATAACATTTGTTTAAAGTGGCATGCAGTTCTCTGTACAGGGACAAAACTTTTGGACCTAAAAAGTGGAGGCCAAAGTTTATTCTCTGTTCACAATGCAGATAGAGAACACAACTAAGTGATTCTCATGAGGTGTCTGGACAGAATTTGGCTCGGGCTGATCTTTCATTTCTTAGTGGGGACAAAAGCAGTGACCAGCTTACATGAAACACAGGAGATCGTCAACCCAATGGAAGTGGACAGAAAATAAACTTCTCCTTTCCTATAAAAAGGATGGATTTTTCTATACAAAAAAGTAGTTCCTGTCAGACCAGGAAGCATTCTTGTACTTTCATAAGAAGTCAGATAGATTCAAGATAGGTGTCCATTTTTCACTAAAGAAGTGTGTGTGGCTGAAAACTCCAAATAAATATATTTACTTTCCCCCTCACCCCCAAATGGGTCATCTTAAAGTCAGCCTCATAGAGTTACAGAGGGCAATGTCAGGTCCTTCAACAAATGGAAAAGCACTGTTATTTTGATCTCAGTCTTCATGCCTATAGCCCTCACTGTACCTTGCATATAAGTACCTGAGCTTGCCCTTTCTCACAACTATTCCCACTGTAAGCCTTGCTTTGCTACCAATCAATTGCCTGGGAGGGTCTTGGTTCTTCAGTGTGTAGAGATCAGCATTCATTTCCCATGTTGTGGGACAGATTTGACACAAAACCACCCAGAGACCATGCAAATAATTCTTGTAAAAAAGCCCTGCTCCTGCTGGCACATAGGTTTTGTAAAAGACTCAGTGGGACAGTGGGAGTTGGTGGGTGAAGAATTCTTTGTTGAATTCAATTTCTTTCCCTGCAAGAGAAGAGGAGAAAATTGGAGTGTTGAGTTTTTGGTGGAAAACAAAACAAAAACATAACCCTACCTCTACAAGGCCTGGATCCAGCCCTGTGACACTGTTTTTTCCACTGGTTCTCAAAATTCATGTAAAGAATAAGGCAAAGAATGTAACTGTTCTCTTGCAGTTTCTGGTCTGAATATGCTTTTAATGAGCTCCTCATTTTAACCCTTTTAATTGTCCATGCTTCCCTGGCATTCTCTAGGCCTTTGAGACACCAGACATCCCAGGACTCTGAGGAAACAAAGCCAGTGTTAAATAGCATTTCACATTCCAGGAAGCTCCCAAAGAGCCACCAATTTCCCCTCACCCTAGGAGGCTTTGCAGAATCCAAAGAACAGCTCCCACTTTTCTGGGGAATCAGATCAAACCACAACACCAACAAGCATGGAACTGCCAAATATTTTCTTTTTATCTTGGAAAATAAGAGTATTAAAGAATAAAAACTTTTCTAGTTTTTTATGAATGTAACATATCTGTAATACCAAGGGGAAGTGACACTTTTATTCCATTAATAAAATATCAAAACATGAAAACTAGTGGAGCATTTCAAATCCCAACAAGAAGTATGGGATGAAGTCCCCCTGTGGGAAGAAACCAATTGTCACAATCAGGATGGGAACGAGGTAAAGCAGTCAGGTAAGTGGCTAGTTCAGGTTCAGTTTATGCTTTTGATCACCTCAACAATTTTTTCCTTATTCGTATATGCAAAAATATGCTAATTCTTTTAATTCCTCTGCCCACCCCATCCTGGCCTTTCCCTTCTTTTTTGTCCCTTAGTGAACAGGGTTTAATATTGAAGTCCATTCAAAGGGAGAAAAGAAGACCAAAAATGTGGACTTGGACCTGATTCTGAATGTCAGATATTCAGTGACTGGCTCCATCACTGGCTAATAAGTTAAGCCAGGATCATGGATTCTGGGAAGTTGATGTGGTCCTCAGCTTGCAACAGAGCATGCTGCAGACACCTGCCTCTTCTTGTGTTGCTGCTGATCCTCCTCTGATCATCTTGCCATGCACACCCCTCAATCAGTGCTGGACAGATGCTTCCTTTTAGATGTCACCTCAGCCTCCACATGCAGTCATCACCACAGACACTGGGGAGAGGGTGGGCAGCTGGAAAGGAAGGAGGCTGTTGTCAGAGAGGCTACAAATGCTGAAGTCAGTTTCTAATCCCCAAGATGAGAATGATGTCACTGAGATTTCAGTGAGGTCAGATTTCACTCCCCAAATTGCTCCATCTTCCTACCAATAAAACCTTTGCATTTCTGAGTCCTTATTAAAATGATTTGGGGTCCACAAAAGCAATGCTTCCCTTCATTCTCTCACCAAGAGGAGCAAGAAACCCTCCTATTAGAAAAAGAAAGAAGTATTAGCTCAGACAAATGTCTTAATGTACCAAAACTATGTGTTTCTAATGGCTCCTGGAGCAGATGGTGGCTGACCAGTGCCTATCAGGTGCAGAGACACTGTGGCATGGAGCAGAGCACAAGCCCATGCATGCCCCTGTTTAGAAAATTGCCTTAAGCGCTTGCAATGAGCATTGCCAGTCATTGTTTTCTCTAGTGAGATGTATCAGTCCCTTACGAGGAAAGTTACCCAGTCCCTGTTTCTCACGGACTGTAGCACCAGGATGCAGCAGTAGAGGGGCAAGCAATGTAGTTTCAATTAAGGCCCACTAAAAACAGCTCTTACTATGTTATAAATTCTATATTTATCCTGAAACGCCAGCCCCATCCTGAGCCTTCTCCCCCTCCTTTAATTGTTTGCAGAAAAGTTTCCATTGTATTTTCTTTTCCATTTTTTAGGACCAGTATTGCAATATAAATAATCTTTTTTCTTTTCTTCTCTCTCTCTATTTTTGCTAATAGTTGGTTTCTCTACTTGGCTGAATGTACATGACTCTGAGGTTTTGTGATATAATTGCATGATTGCTTCCAAATTTTCCAACCAATAGGGCATCTAATCAGTTGAAAAATTTCATTATCCACTGATACATGCTGGAGGGAAAGCAAAAATACAGTTTCTTCATGTATAATTTCTTTTTCTCTCTATTTTAAATCATCTCCCTCTAAACACATAGTGCAGAAAAAGTCAATCCAGCTGCAAAAGGAGTTACTGTGAATTTGTTAGCTCAGAGGGTTTGGGGTTGTGCTGTGCTCCTTCACATGGCAATAACCCACTCAAACTGGTCTCCGAGGCAATCCAACTGAAAAAACCCAAGTGTGGCCTGATGTTGTGATATGAAGACAGGTATTGCCCTTATTCCCTAGGGAGCTAGAAATGACCAGTCTTTAGCCCAAAATGTCTGATTTCAACAGATTTGGTTATTTTATCAGCATTGCACTTGCACACAAGAGAAGGAAAGACACATTTTTAACTCTTCTTCACCCAATTTTTCCTCTTGGACTTGAATACTCATCTCTTTAGCCCTTACTTGAGGAGACTACAATGGCACCTGCATCCTTTGACATGCTACCCTTATTCTGCCGAGATCTCTGACCTCAAGGTTCTGCTACATTGAGCAAATCAGTTAAGGCCATAAGAATAACAGAGGAAGAGAGAGGAAGGAATGTTATCCTCATCCCTCAAGCAAAAAAACCTTCCAGCTTACTTAAGGTATTTAAGTACATTTGGTGAAATAAGAAAGCGATAACTCATCTCTGCCTCCTTTTGTCCTTGAGGTAGTGGAACCTGGCTTTGGATTATTGCATCCCTCTCTATTTCCTAGATTGTCTCAAGGGTCTTGCGTGCTGGAAGAGGCAGGAACCCACTATCCTTTCTTCCTAGGCAGTTATCATCTGGTTGTTGTAATGTACAAAGCATAAAAACCCCTTCCTCATGAAATGACTATTTAAGTCAAAACTTGAGCTCAAGATTTCACCTCATTTGAAACAAAATCCTCACTAACTTCTAAAAGCTCATTTATAAGTACCAATATTTGTACTATGTTTTGAATAACTCAAATTATTTCAAGGTGAAGAAATCTAAACTTAAAAAAAATCTAAGCAACAATGCACCCTCTCAATTAGTCTTTTAATTGAAAGCATCTCATGAAGACTGGAATTTTTCATTTATAATTAGTGTGGTCCTTACTTTCCACTTTCATGGAAAAATGATCCCCTTGTAAATATTTGAGAAAACCTTTACCATCTCATAATCACCAGCTTTTCAAGGTTAAAATTACTCTCAAAATCTTACTTTAAGTCATTAACATGTTTTATATATGGTTTTTCATTTGTGACAAATGAGCTCAAGTGCATTTACCTGCCTACAATATCAAGGAGTAATTTACAAAAGGTCTTTCTGAACCTTTTTTTATTTAAATATTCTTTGCAGGCTGCAGGAGTGCCCTGGATCTCATCAGAAGTATGGTATTTTCCTCTTCTTCTAAAATGAAATTTGGTTTTCAATTAAAATCTGGTCCCTCTGACAGACAGTGTGTTTCACTGTCAGGTCCAGATTTCTTACCATGTTGACCCTACCAGATGCCTCCAGTGACTTGTAAAAATAACAAAGATTATGCACAGCTGCCCAGATCAAACCCCCCCCAGCATTCAATTGCTATCATGACTCTTTTATCAATCTGCTCTAGAGTAGAGAGGGAAGCAATTTTCTATCCCATAAAACAGATTTCATAAATGTTCCCTTTATACATTATGATGGAAAAAAAAAGGCCTTTCAAAGTTTTTGATTTCTCTTGTAAAAACAGACTCCTACATCCCAGGGGAACACTTGCTGGATGGTTAAGAGATTGCATGGGATATGGATTAGCATCAGGGGCAGGATTTCCACCTGCAATACAAGACTACAGGAAATAGGAGTGTAACTTCAGGAGATCCACATTCACATTGGTCTGCCTCAGACTTCCTGCTGTGTTACCTTGAGCAAGTCTCTTCAGCTTCCTGTTACTGGACCCTTGCTCTCTACTTTTCCTCATCTTCCCTTTTCAGGGTGATCTGTACAAGTCAAGAATGAGAATGTGAGCCAAAATTGTGGGCACCTGTCACCTAGGAAAAACCTAATTTCCAGAGCATGAAGTTTCTCTGGTTACCAACACCAAATCCATGCTAAGAACAACTCCTGGCTTCTAAGCAAACTAGAAAATTTCTTTAACTCATATGTAATTGAATGGTGCCAGCTAAGTAATAGAAGCATAATAGCCTGTTACATAATCACAACAGTCTCAATAAATGTGGTTTGAGTTGTCCTACATTATTAATAGGCAGTAAATACAATCTTAAATCTAAATTAAATCCTCATCTGGTGGGTGCTTCACTTTGAAAGAGTATCAGAACATGTCACTGAAGTCAAGTGTCAGCACATTTAAAGTCCTGTTACAAAAATCTGGTCCAGATGTTGTTTGAGATCTTATTCAAGAGATAAATGGATGAGTGTCCTTGCTGAACAGCTTTTTACAATACAGCTTCATCTATTGGTCACACACTTTGTCTGAACATTTAATCCCCACAAACACATAAGTAGTCTGGAGGTCACTTTTGGGCAATATGCTTTAGAGGATCTCAGAAAACAGCCAGATGGTGTGAGGGCATGGTGTTATTTCTAGGATGACCACCCACTTCCTCCTATAAGATCCTTTGAATGTAGGAAACAAAGGCAAAATAAGTGTCTTGATTGGGCACAACAAGATAGAAACTGCTAATTTCCTAAAACCAAATGCTCATGAGCATTCCTGAGGATGCCCCAACCTCGGGGACTGTAAGGGTACCTTGTTCTAGGAAACCAAATAGCATTGTGCTTTCCTATCACAGTGGCTGGCAAGTCAGCTCCAGCCATTGCTTTCTACTGATAATTCCTTCTCCAATAGCTATGAGTTTCCACAGCCTAGGGTTCTATTATTGCTATCTGGTATACCTGTGTCAAAACCAAGAAAGACAGGGAAAACCTGCAATCTGTGCAAAGAAGTTAGTGAATAAACTGAAGACTTATGTGAAAATGTAACTTATCTTTCCACATAGACCTGATGGCTAGACTTCCATGTGCTTTAGAAATTTCCTACAGGCTTCAGTTATGCTGACAGGTAAGGAAGATAGGACAGAATATTCTGCAAATATTTACTTCCACTGAATCGACTCTGAAGTGCATAATGATTTCTTTGTATACTGGTAGCCTGACAAGAGAAAACATTAGCAAAACCTGAAAATATTCCTATGGCTATTTGTCCCAGTGCAGCTCTAAAGGCTACAAAGGACAGTTCTGATTAGTAAAACCACCAGAAAAGCCATGTAAGATAAACCTCTGAATAAGGCTTGCACAGATAAGAAATGTTTTCTTGGCTAAATAAAGATGAACAAAAAAGGAGGTATTGTGTGCAGACAAGTGAAGAGAGATCCTACATGGATTTACAACATCAAACAAGTATCAACTGGCTCACTGGGTCAGGGTGGAATACAGAAAAAAGGCTAAAAGCTGGACCTGGTAGAATGGGGATTAAGGCTTCAGAGCTACTCTTAGTAAACAGAAATAGGAAGAGACACCATGAGTAAATCAGCATAGAAACCAATGCCCCTAGAAGAGATTTTTAACTGACTTAGAAAAAAAAAGGAAAGAGGCAACCTGTAACAGAACAAGAGGACAGTCTCAAGCTCCATCAGGGGAGGTTTAGGCTCAATATTAGGAAAAGGTTCTTCACTGAAAGGATGATTTGCTATTGGAATGGGCTGCCTGGGGAGGTGATAGAGTAACTGTCCCTGGAGGTATTTAAGAGAAGACTTGATGAGGCACTTAGTGCTATGGTTTAGATGAAGGGTGGGTGTTGGGTTATAGGTTGGACTTGATCTTGGTTGATCTCAAAGGTCTTTTTCATCCTTGATAATTCTATGATCCTAAAAAAAGTCCGACTTTGAAAATTGGTTCTACTAATTTAGAGCAAATTATCCCCAGGTCAGTTCTAAAGGTAAGGAGAAACTAGAAACCATATGGACACTTTGCTTTTGTGTTCAGGGAGAGGAGGCAAGGAGGACTTGACTAACAAGAAAGCATGCAGAAATGAAAATGTGCTCTGAGGAAGGAAAAGCAGAATAAGAATAATGTGGTGTTATACCCTAAGCTCAATTCTCAGGTAGTGAAAGAACTAGCATAAACAAAGTCAAGTAGCAAGACTTTTTTAAATAATGTAGGCCGCTTTGCAGCTTCATAAATTTAGAAGGGAGGGAGGGCAGATGGGCAGAGGTGAACTGCTCAGCTGCAGGCTCTTTCTCAAAGCTGCCACAATATGTGATATGTTTGAGTGCATGTACACAGGGCAGATGAAAAACTTGAGCAAGATGCAAAATAGGCTGTGCAACACTGGATTTCAAACACACCCAGTGAGATACCTGTATTTCAAGCCTTTTTCTGCCCCTCAGAAAAGCAATCCCTTAGTGGTCAAAGTGCTACATGTCTAGGAAAATGTCCATCCGTTCTACTACTGACTGAATGCCAAGGCCAATTTTAGCCAAGTTTGGCTGGAGGCTAGCTTCTACATAGTATCAGCATCTTCCCCTAGAAATACTGTATGTAGAAAGCCTTTCTGAATACCAGACATGCAAGATTTTTTTTATATGTAGAGGATGCCACTGTTTGAAGAAAAAGAAAAATTTTTCCAGCCCTATATTCATAGGCACATTGCATGCCACAAACTGTCAGCCAGCAGTGCTGGTATTAAACCTTAAAATTTCTGTCCAAAGCCTGCTGCTTAGGAAGGACGAAGTTCAGTCTGTACTGCTTCAGTCTGTCCTGGTCACTTGGGCCATGAGCACATCCTTGGGGAACTTGTTCAAGCAGTAGATTGCATGCAGGTTTAGAAGACAATTTCTCACATACTTTGAGCTCTTAATTNCCACAATATGTGATATGTTTGAGTGCATGTACACAGGGCAGATGAAAAACTTGAGCAAGATGCAAAATAGGCTGTGCAACACTGGATTTCAAACACACCCAGTGAGATACCTGTATTTCAAGCCTTTTTCTGCCCCTCAGAAAAGCAATCCCTTAGTGGTCAAAGTGCTACATGTCTAGGAAAATGTCCATCCGTTCTACTACTG
>WEIV01022221.1:94538-113087 GCA_013390005.1 Calyptomena viridis
CAAAAAATATTTCCAGCTTGCCTCAAATGCTTGTTTTCTTATTTTTGCCTTTCAAAAAAATGTATATATCTGAGAATGAAAATGGAATTAAGAGCTTTCTCAAAATGAGCAATGTGTTTAGGAATGGATGAACAGCATGGGTTTGCTGACTTGAGCCATTGGAGTTACAGGCTCTATGGAGCTTTTAAAAGTTGCTGAGGAAGCAAAGTCAAGGAAACTTTCCAAGCAGAGATGGCAGGACTACACAGAGCTCTGGGTTGCTGACAGGGGTTGCACAGGCGCAGCACTTGGATGGGACTTGATGAAGGTCTTTAAGCCATAGCTGAGATCATAAGAGAGCACTTGGGTGCTTTGATGCTGACACTATCCCCCAGTGTCTCCTGGGAACTGAGGGACAAATACAGACCTTAGTCTTTCCTATACTCGGCATCAGGAAAAGTTGTCTCTATTTAAATGTACTCAGTACTCCTGAAGAAGTTGAAGATTCTAGAGCTCTTGACCCTCCCTACTAATCAATGGTTGGATTTGAGGTGAAATTGATGCTATTCCCACAAAGAATGGGAGAACATTTGCATGAGGTTCCCCCAAAAGCCCTATCATCCCATGTTTTATAAACACAGCAATGTAGAGAGAATTTAACTTTTTTCTTGAAGAAAGGCCTCTGTTTTATCATTGCTTTTAAAGCTATCACACTGAAATGGCTCAACCCGAAGTTTTCCATGATACTGCTTCAGAATTATTTTCTTTGAAGTTTCAGCTAACACAGTTCCCCTCCAAAGGAAAATTGAAGTAAGACATTTTCGTCCAAGTGAAAAAAGAAAGAAACAACAGTTCCATTGAAAAACTGTAATGCCTTTGCTTAGAATAGGAATGTAAATTTGACAGGAGGATTGCCCTGGTCTCACAGATGGCACTTTTACCATCAATATGAAAACCAAAAATCTACACAAGTAGGGTCAAGCTGTAAAGTTAAAAGAAACCCACAAGCTTAATAGAAAATTTGTCACCATTTGGCAATGAAGTTCTCAGGCAGCTCAACAAGGAACAATCCAATCCCCTTGCTGCTCTTATGCATTCAGGGTGCTACTGCTTTGAGTGCCAAGAGCTGAGCGGGGCTTTCTGGCACTAGCTGCTGGAGAATGTTGTGGCACTATGTTGATGGAGTTAGACCGCATCTCCTGTGCTCCCATTTCTTCTTTTTAATATCTGCTCAGACCAGAAGAGGAGCAGACTCCATACATTAAAGAAATACAAATAAGACAGCATGCCTTATTTCATTAAATGAAGGCTGTGATAATGTATAATAATGACAGCAAGATGAACAGAGCTTGACCATGACATCTTTACATGACATCAGCTTTCCTTAACTTATGACTGTTTCAGTTTCTTTACTGTTAAATTTGTGGGTTTTTTTTCCTGTTTTAGCTGTTACATTGCCCTGAAATACTGGCAGCTGAAATCTAGATTGAAACTACAAGCAATAAAATATTTGTGTCCATAACAAGTCTCTCTTCACCCCCATAGCAAAAATAAATTATTTATATTTGTTTCCAAAGGAAGACAGCAATACTCAGGATGTCCCTTGGCCAGCAGTTTAATAGAGAATTTGTGTTTCCCCACCCTTTTCTGGGTAAGATGGGTGAAATTTCTTTTGCAAGAACAGCCTCTGGCTGGCCTCCTGGTAGCCTAGTTTGTTTGACTTTGCTCTTGGGTGACTGCCTGCAAGCAAGCAAAAGCATGGAAGCTAAAAGTAAGCAGCAAGCTGATGCAATGGACAAGGCCCTTTGGGATCAAATTTATGAGAGCTAAGCAAAATCAAACAGAATTGAAACAAGCTCTGCCAAACACAGGATTCCCTTCTTCCTACAACTGATTAGAAATAAACTCAAGACAGGGTGTCTAAAGCAGGATCAGTGACCCGATGAAACAATGGCAGATGCTGCCCTGAACACTGGAGGAAAGGGTGGGCATGGAAGGCAAACAGTTGAAGGTTATGTGGACAAACCCACACCCCTTCTGAAGCTAAAAACACAGTACAGCAGCAAATAAGTTTTATACGATATTCAAGAAAATATTCTCCCCAGGAAACCCTCTTCTTCTCCAAAGCATCTTTGATATATAGCAGCCTTTTAAAAATCGTTTCTACTAGTCGCTCACTAATCTTGCTATTTTGGGGCCTGTTAAGAGTCTTAACACGCCCACTTCCCATGCTGCAAAAATACAAGAGTGTTAAAAGACCCAAGACTGATAATGTCAGATCCCAAACAGTGCCATTCCAAGTCTTCCCTTCTGAAACACACAGACAAGAGAAAGGCAAACTGATCAGAACAATCTGTATGGTGTTCGGGGCAAACTGCCACCTACATACAAGTGCAAGCTTTCTTCAGGACCCGTTACACCTCCTCTACAATAAAAACCTTGGAAGATACCAGGAACCTGATCTTTGAATTTCTTAAACTGAGAATTTAGCCTCAAAATTTTAGCTTGCACAGTGGAGACATTATGTGGATAAAGCCAAACGTTTCCTATGGACCCTTTGAATCCAAGTGAGAGCCACCAGCACTGTGTGCAAAGCATGTGCCATAGCAGACAGTGCCTCTGCCTGATCTCACACTAGTTATTCACTTCTAGTGCGAACAGCCACATCATTTGCAGTCTGAGCACTGCAAGTGTTCCTCCAAAAACATAAGTAGTGCTATTTAGTGTGGGCAACAGAAACATTTCCTTGGGTTTGAAGCTGCTTGAGCTGCAAACTCCACATCACAAGGCAAAATAACAGGAGAATGCCTTAACAAGAGTGATGGACAGCAGTTCCTATTTCACAGGTTCTGTCCCTGTAGACCATTAACACAGCCCATTCCAAAATCCAACACTTTCACCTTCAGCTTACTTAGATTTATTTCTTCAGATGAGAGTTGTTTTTCACTTTCCAGAGGAAATTCCTGGTTGCCTGAAGACCCTCTGTATAAAACTCACTGTGAGCTGCATTCCACAGGTCTCACTAGAATTTGAACTTCATTTTGCCCTTGAAAGCCTGCTCCGAGTTTCAGAAAGGAAGGGGAAATGATTGGGGCATTTGTGTCTTGCAGAAGCTGAAGCAAGACATGCTTATTTTTAATACAGGAAAGGGATTCTTTTGACAATATCCATTCATTCTACCAATGGCTGGATTAAAAAAAAAAAAATCTTTATTACCCCTCCAGTGGCTTCTGCACTAATTATTTTTGCAGATGTACAGGAGTCTGGTTCAAATTGCAACAGCACTACAACTGCTGACAGAGTTGTTCTCATTTTAGGATGTCCCTTTTCACCAAAAGGGGATGAATTCACCATATTCTCCTGAGCTGTCCACAATCCTCTTTTCTTAGACTGCGTATTTGTCACACCTGAGTGTACAGTTCTGGCTAGTGCTCTTCAAAAAAGAGGAAGCAGGTGCAGGAGATAACTTAGTCTACTAAAAAAACATAACTTTTGTTTAGTAATAGATTGAAGTAATTCATCAGAAGGGGAAAATGAGGTATTTCAGCTAGTACTGACTCAAAGAAAGGTATAGGGATAAACTGTCTCACAAGAGAGTGTCAGGTGAAAAGTGCAGAGAAATTTTAAGTGACTGAGAGGAACAAGACAATTTTAAAATTTTCTAATATAAAAGATGCAAGAAATTGTTACCTTTGAAAGAAGCATTACATCTTCCCAGATAGGACTGTGCAACGGTCTCTGCAGAAGACTACATATGATGACCTGACATCCTTCCTAAATTTGATATTCAGTTGTCCTTCACTGATACCCATTTCAGACCCAAATCAGAGAGCTACTGTCCTTCTGGACAATGCTGTTGCAATCCTCCTTAAAGAGTCACACTGGCCCTTCATTTCCACAATTCTAGAAAGCTATAGATATGTATTTCCAGCATCTTGTCAGTCCACTAACCAGCAGACTACACCCAGGTCTATTGATGAAGGTTTTCCTATAGCCATCCAAACAATTCAGCAAGGAAAATTGACTTCTACACCAATTTGGAGTCTTTTAATCTAGATTTGGAATCCATGGAGGACTCTTACCCAGGGATTTTTTTTCATACGATTCATACAATTCATGCAGTACCAACAGAAAACTCCTTTTTAGCCTTGAGAGTGTGACATTAACAGTGAAAGGGTCTAGAGCATCAAATAAAATATGAAAATACAGTAGTGATGGAGGCTATTGTAATACAAGTTAAGATCTTTCTGTTCTTGTGATGGGAAAACTGAGGCTTAAAGTCAGAAAAAGTTCAATTGGGAACAGTCCCTTTTATTAGTGACAAGTTTGCATTCCTGTCAGGTAAGGTTATACTATCCCTTAGTATAAAACAATGGTACTTCACTTACAGTTTTTTTGGCATTGAAGAGCAGATCCCATGACTACTTCTGTAATTTTTGAGTACTATTCATCATCTTCCTTATCTGTATTTAAACTCTCAACACAGGCCAATATTGTGTAGCAACCTCAGCACCTCAAAAAGCAAGCAAAGAAAAAAACCACCGGCAGAAAAGTGAGAAAGACTATTTTAAAGTTACTTTAATTTAGGAAAAAAAATTAGTTGAGAAGCACAAGTATCAGCTCTAGAAACCTAACTTTAATAGTTGCTTTTGTTCTCATTATAAGCACAGGAGTCCGAGCTTTGTGCCCCACCCCAATATAAAATTAACACACAGGCTATACTAGGAAAATACACAGAGACAATTCTCTAAATAATTTTGATATCAAAGTCTATTGCTATCATTTAGTGTACTTCATAAAGTGAAGAGTTTTCAAGAGCTTCTCATAGGAGCCTGTAGACACAGGACAAGCCTCACCCCAGAGTACTAAAGGAAAACCATTTCAGCCAATCAAATCTATTTACAGGCATATTTATAAATTGGCATGATTTTTGAGCTACTAAAATTAGATTTACATCTTTGCCTCCAACTTCCAAGCAAAATTGGTTCACTTGTCACTGGAATGTTACTACATGATCCAAAATACACAGGGACAAACATTTCAGCCTTAGTCCTAGTGTCCAAAGGAAGTAGCAATTCAGAAGTCACACTGGTCAGCTGTCCCTTTTACACCACTAATTTCAGCCAACTTTAACTTTATCTGGCAGAAGTATCAGGACTGCTCCTTTTTACTCATATCTGTGAGTAAAAGCATGCAATCACAAAAAGCACCTGGCTTGTTGTCATGGAGGGAAGTAAAAAAACTCAGTGACATCATGATAGACAGAAAAGGGGAATTTTTTCTAGTTTTGCAATTTGAAGTGACTTATTTTCTTAATGAAATTTTTCTTCTGAAAACCAGAAGTACAGCACAAACCTTTTAAAACAGAGCAGAGGTGGAGGAGCTACTGCATGAGCATAGCAACAGAGGATCGTCTTGCTTCAAAAACATTTTACTGTTTTGAAACAGTACACAAAGTCATATAAAAAAATAGCAGTGGGCTCTGCCAAAAAAGCATCCAGAGGAGAAGAGGCAAGGAAAGAACAGAGAAGGAACAGTGGAAATAAATCTTTCCAAACAAAGTGACAAGTCCAAAAATAATGAGAACTAAAGTTCAAAGAAGAATTCTAAACTGAAGTAGAAAGAGAGAACAGCCATGCACAGGCTGAGGGGGCACTGGGGGTGCATGTATGCTGGGGGGTATGCAGCAAACATCTTGTGCTGCCTCCTCAGCCAGCATTAGGGTTCAAATCAGGACAACTGTACTTGACACACATTATTTAGAAATTCATATTTTTGCATCCTGCTACAGTGCCTGGCCCTTAAAGTTTTCAGATCTCATTGGACACTTTAACCACTGATTGTTTTCCCCCTACACATTAAACTAAATTTCTAATTATTTAGGGTTTTGTTAAGCCTGCAGAGTGATGGTAACCTCTACTTATGTTTTGACACCTTCTAAGTGAGTGACAACTGGGTAGTCTGGCTGATATGTTGTACTTTGCCTTCCCTAGCCACACTTCCCAATGGCTTCCCTCTCACCTTTTCTTCTCCTTACAATCAGAAGAGAAAAACACAAAGCAACACAAACTCAACATGCAACACACAGATGATGTGGTTAAAGGCAGAGTTTTAACTATAGCTTCTGAGGCAGACCACAGGGTCACAGGCAGTGGATTAACTCCTTAGGAAGGCACCACATTCTTTTGTTTTTCAACAGAATAAATACAATACAGCTGAGCTTAAAACAAATGTGTTCAATA
The DNA here is from genome assembly GCA_013390005.1 of Calyptomena viridis. Taxonomy (NCBI): domain Eukaryota; kingdom Metazoa; phylum Chordata; class Aves; order Passeriformes; family Eurylaimidae; genus Calyptomena; species Calyptomena viridis. The sequence continues at coordinate 100,760 of WEIV01022221.1, forward strand.
CAGGATTTAATACACATACAACAAAATTATTTAGCAGCATTATCTGTATTCAGAGCCTGCAGTTTTCTACAAAGACAGCAAAAAAAAAAGGGTGCTGAATTATGGTGCATATCTTTGGGTGCCTCTCAGTTCAAACACCAGACATCTCCTTTGGGGAGCTCAAAGAAAAGCAAATAGCTTTCATACATGCCAGGCTTGGCTACATTAGTTGTCAAGGACAACACATCCTTCCCCACCCACTACAACCAAAAGCTCCTTTGCTCACTCCTCATAGACTTTAATCTTTACTAGTCCTTCACATTGTATGCTCTGCCCTTCCCTTCAACTGAAAGTGCAGGGATACCAAATAGATGCAAGATGAACAAGTACAATAAAGTTTTTATGACAAAACATTTATTAATAAATAAATAAGAAATAGTATGAGAAAGCATTAGTAAGTGCAAGTCTCCCTTAGGAACCATAGAGCAGAGACTAAGCTAGCAATACAACAGCAACAGACAAAAGTCACCTACCTACAGACTTCAGACATCTAGAACAGACCAGATTTGCTTCTGCTTTCTTAGAGAAACATTTCCTTTTACTACAACAGACCATTTAAAATATTTTTACATATCACTATTTTCTTCCTAAGTAAACCACCACTCTTTCCTCTAAAGTACTACCAACCTTCTTCTGACAAAGCATCAAAGATGAGGGTTTATATAAGAGCGATGAACCACAGACACTGGAGATAACATTAATGAGCCACAGATGCTGCCAGGTCCAGCTTTGATTTAAAAGAGTTGAAGTAGGGGGCAGGGAGCTTTTGGGGCTTGAGGTGAAAAATGGGAACTCTAGAGCTTTGTGCAACTGGGCAGAGAACTATGGTAAGAGATTTTTTTTTTGGTTTGTTTTGCTAGGGCTTTTTCTATTTTGCTATTAAGCCTGATTTCCTATTGAGTAAGCATGACCCTGTATATGTAGGCTCTTGTGTGTATAATTGCTCAGGCACAGAACAGCTAGTCTGATCCACTAGAGCATAAGTTTAAAGAAGAGCTGAAGGTAGACTGGGTTTCTAAATCTGATCTTTGGTTCTTTGCTGTGGCTTTAAAAGGTTAAATCTCCAAGAGCCTCAGTCTAGATCCTGGCACAGATGATGGAACAGCTATCTTAGTTGCAGGGGTGAAATAGCTCAAATGCTTGGAAATCCAGGCATGAAATGCAATTTATTAAGGTCAGAACTTTTTTTTTTCTGTAAAATTATCCCAAACCAAAGAAGTGTTTTAAAGCAATCCTCTGTATATAGGCTTGTTCTCCATATGAAACGAGAGACTAAGCGATATGAGTTTCTAAATCAGTTGTTGAGGGACAACAGAAGTGTCTTTATTCCTACTTTCTTCTTTGGCAGAAGAAAGAGCCATATGTTAGTTGACTCTTTTGTATTGTTTGCTCACAGTCCTTGTTATAAAGGCTGGCAGTTTTATTATTGCGTTTCTTCAAAATAACAATGCTCCACATAGGAGGGAAGAAAGAAAGATTCCTGACTTGAGTATTATTTGTACTAAAGTAGTGCTCAGAGGCACTGACAAAATCCAGGACTCTTATGCTGGATGTGGTAGGAATGCAGGTTAAGAGACAGCTCTGTTGTAATGTTAATATTTGCTTTTGCTATAATGAGTCAAGAGTCACTAGGGGGATTTTGTGTGAGGGACTGAAGTGTAGGTACACTAAATGGTGTGTCTGAGGCTACACGAGAATTTTGAGGCAGAATCAGGAGATTAACCTGCTCCTCTTAAATACAACTTGTGCTTCACCAAAAGACTATTCTTTTTTGCCATTTAAAGGGCTCTAGTTGAGCCCAGCCACTGTCTCAGCTCTCTAGAGCTGGTAGCTGCAAGTAATTCAATAACACAAATGTTCTGACAAAGTAATTTTTAGCTTGTTAATTATTCCCAAACACATTCTTTCCCCTTCAAGTGGAGTTAGATGACATCAAAGCTGTTTGAGGGATGGAGGAACACTTCAAATATTAGCAAGAACAATGGAACAAACTACCCATTTTATTCCAATTAATTTAAAGGGGAAAAGGCTGGAATTTGTCCAAGTCTCACCTTGAGAACTGATAACAGAAAAAGGCAAGACGGTACTATGGGGGTCCCAAATTACCCATCTCTGCTAGGTTGTGCTAGTAGCTTGGAAAGGGACATGTGGGGATAAAAAACATTGCTTGGAGGTTGCAGGGAACTCTCAAACTCAATGGGCTCCAAAATGTATGGTCTACCGCACTTATACAGTCTCACATAAAACTGGAACTCTAGCAATCACAGAGACAAATACGCAAAGAAAAGTACCACTTGGAAGTGAAGGCTGTATTGACTGAATTTATTACTATAGGCACAAAAGGTAATAGAGGAATTATGGGATAGAGAAGCATTTTCTACATCATCCAGCTGGGATGAATATATGGTTTCAGTTACAGATTTTCCTCTGAGTTTGTCTTCCTGAAGCCCACTGAGAAAACTTGTGAACTGTTAAAATCCTTCTGGACTGACTCTGCTAGAAAAACTGCTAAATTAGGATTGAAAAAGGTTCTGTCAATTTCAGCCACATTAGCTTTCTAACAGTGTGTTGATCCATGCTCTAATTACAGGAAAAAATCTTCTAATGGGAGTTCAGACACACACTTAGCAGAGAGCAGTATGGTCAAGTGTGTCCCTGCCTTCCTCTTCCCCTTTCTGCCAGTGCTAATTTGGTGGAAGGGGCATAAAAAGCACTTTCTGGTGAAGCAGGGATGTCTTTCCTCTTCTGTGTAGCTTTGATGTAGACATATGAGCAACACCTGGCTGAATTGTGTAAGGCCTGAATGCAAGTCCCATGAAGTCATCTCTCTTGGTTTAAAGACAATTATGCAATTTAAATTTGAAAACATGAGACCACAAAATACAGAAAAGAGAATAACAGCTCTTTTATTAAAAAATATATATTTTTATATATAATAAATATAATATCTACATAGATCAGAAAAACACAGAACACAAAATAATATGTGGACTACTGAAAAACTTGTAGCAAATCAAATGAAATGCTCTTCCATGTTAGGATTAATTTATAAGTCTCTGCCCAGTTTGGTGGTCACAGTAGATGATGTGGCAGTGGTCCAGGATTCCCTTGTGAGAAGATGCAAGGTAGAGGTGATCTCACTAGCTCTCCAGGTGGAAAAGAAGGAAGAAGTAACCTTCATGTGCGACCTCTGGCGAATGGCAGCAGAGCTGCTGCAGAGATGCTGGGGAGTGAGATCTCATTGCCTTCCCATCCAGAGCTGAGCAAGAGGGCGAGAGCATCCTGGTCCGGAAGCACATCTCCCGTGTGCCAGCCATGTAACATGGCAACACTGCTGCACCTGTGCACTGCCAGCCAGGGTGCTGCTGGCACCACCTCCACATGGTGTTGTGTGTCATCGCTGGCACCAAGCAGCCGGTGCTGCCTCGGACACGGCCCCGCACCAGCTCAGCCTCCCAGCGTGCCCCTGCTGCCATCACCACTGGCCCTGCTCCCCCAGGGGCAGTCACCGTGGTGCCGAGGGCACTGTGCCAGACAGCCCTAGCCCCACCTCTCCTCAGGTTTGGTGGCTGTGGCAGGTGGCAGCAGGGTCCCCAGCCATGCACAGGTGCTGGCTCGGCCCTGCTGATCCCCTGCCTGAGCTCCTGCCATTGCTGTGGTCCCAGCCCCACCTGGTGACACGTGGCGCCAGACCCCCCCTCCTCCCCCACAAGGTACCTATCCCATTGGTCCAGCCTGGCCCTGCGCTGCTCCTGGGCCACTGTTGGGATGGGGGGGAAAAACAGGCAAGATTGAAATGATAATATCTTATCACTGGAGCCAGGGTGGGGAAAAAATAGCTCTAGGAAGAAGCGGAAGAAGGAAAATTAAAGGAAGTGAGATATGATAGATCATGTTTTTATTTGTGGTAAGGCATTTTGCAGTCTCACTTGGAGAAGGAGGCAACCACTGTTAGAAAAACAGTAATGTTTTTTCCACACCCCCATAAGACGCTGAAGAAATTACTTTCTGTATGATTTGGTGGATGATCTACTGTCTTCTCCAATAAATGAGAGAGGGCACCAGATATTGTGCTAAATCTTGTTGATAAGCTTCTGCATGTCTGCTTATAAAGAAGAAACATACTCTGGCCCAGTGATCATAGACTGTGTATATGAAGTCCTGGGGTACAGCTCGTTTACTTGGCCAAGGAATAATACAACAGTGTGCAGATCCCTATTTAAAGAGAAAAAATGTTAGTCTGCCATGCAAGGCGTACAAACCTTTTCCAAATGCAGTGACTGCTGTGTTACTTGGGCTCCCAGGGGTAGCAAAGTCTAATGTCAGAACCTTTCATCTGGTCTGAGATATGGGGGTATGAGTGTCTCTAGACTGTTCCTGTGCTCTGCCTAAATAAGGCCATGTCAGGCATTGCCAGCCAGTGCTGGCTGTACACTCAGAAGAATAGAGCAGAATATTATTGCTGGGAGACTGAACTTTGCAGAGTTAGGCTTCTCAATTTTAGGGGCTAGAACTTAGATAGAGAGTGGAGCCATTCTAACCAAACAACTCAGTTTTTATGCAGTGCTTTTTAACAGGAAAATCTATAAATAGGTTTCTTCTTAATGTTATTGACAAGAAACATGCATGGAGAATATTACAACTACATGCATCAACAACATTGAAATGAAAATAGATCTGTGTTTGAAGTGCAGTCTAAATTACTAAAAGCATTTTGATTCTTTTCAGATCAAAATTACAAGAAAATGTCAACAGCACAATAGTTGAATTTCATAGTCTAATGGCATCATTTTACACTAATTTCTGGATTTTTGGTTACTGGCTCAGCTGTCACAGTAATGTGACCAAAATCTTGTGTGAAAAAAGCTGCCTTTTCAGCTTAAGGAGATACTGTTCAGATTGCAAGATCTTCAGCAGCTGCTTCAGTAAAGATGGTATTTTAAAATTTATTTAGTTTTCTGAATGAACATTTTAAAATTAGTTGCAATAAATAGAGAAGTCTCAAAATGATCAGGATATGTATTATATGTACTCTGTTGTCATATAATGATTCCAAATGGAATTTTCTAAACATAACTACCTGGTAATGGTGGGTGAGTGCCTATGGATATTGAGACTGCAGAATTTTTGCTGCACTCTTTGTTAGCTAGAACTTCACTTGAACTGTTCAGCAAAGGTAAAAAAAATCAGCATGTTTCATAATTGTTATTTCATTCCATTCTTCTTGTCATTTGTCATTGCAATGGAGGTCAAATTCAAGTCAGCTCTGGGACCTAAAACATTAGTGTGATCACTTCAGCTGGAAAAATAGATATAAGGCCTTTATCTCTTCTAGAAACCCACCAAATATAAAAAAGAAATTTTTTGAGCTTTCTGTAACCTAGAATGTGTTTCACAGTTTGAGATCTTCAGCTTTCAAAACAAACTGGAACTGGGACAATGGTAACAAAGTAAGTCAGATCTCTATAGACATGACCCCACTGGTGTGGAGAAAATAATACAGCTCTACAGAAAACAGAACTTCAAGTCTGGAGTTTTAGTAGAGTACAAACTGGAAACATGAATTGGAAGCAAAAATTAAAAAAAAAAAAAAAGGCTCTATTTGCTCTTGTCAAACCTGATGTAAATCTGGAGTTATTCCATGAAAGCTACGGTGTTAAAGAGCCCTTATGACTTTCACTTGAATCTTTAGGAAGATGCATCTCAGTGCTGCCTCCTTGCATACCAGAATAGGTCTCTGACACTTGCAAAAGTTAGGAGGGCTCAGACTAGGAACACCCTGGCAAACAAAGTGGAAGTTGTGGTTTTGGTTAGCTCTTGATGTTAAAGGTGTAAGCTTTGTTTACTGAGCTCTAGAGCTGCTTGCCCATTCCAGCAGAAAGGAGACAGAAGAGGACTGTGCCTCTAGGGGACCACTAACTGAAGTTGGACAATGCACAAAGGAGCTTTTAGGTAGGAACACGTGATCGGAGGTAGATCTGATCAAATAGAGGACAGATTTTGAGCCACTGTAGTGCCCTGAACTGGTGACATGGTTCCTGACAGTGGGGATAAAAGCAAGAGTGAATTTCTGGGAAAGTGATTTTTAGTGGGTGGTTCTGGATTCTGATGTGATTTGTTTCACCTGAACCCATTTTTGAGCCTATTTTATATCTCCCATCTGCCCATATCTGACAGAAGGCACTGCAGCAGACCTGAAAGAGGATTAGTCTCCTCTTGTTCCTAGTAGGGTTTTCTCATCCAACAATTTCTTTGTTCTTAGAGTCAGAAATAGAATAATATTATCTTGCACCTTCTTCTTTCCTGTGGTGATAAGATTTTGTTCCAATAAGCACTCTCTTGCGGAGGGCCACCAGAATATAGTTTCTTCAAGAACAAATTATTTAAAAAGATCAAAACATCCAGAAGGAATTATCTTGGCTGCCCTTTAAAAATCTTCCTTCCTCCTTTTCTTCCTTTCTTATTTTTTCTCCTTCCTCCCCTGTAAAATGAAGCTTTTTTTGGCAGAAACAGTGGCAGATCCAAAATGTATGAGCTGAGGACAGGATATTGGATCCTCGGCAGGAGAGAGATAGAACCCAGGGCCCATGTCCGTGTCTCTCTACCATGTTCAGCAGGGAAGTGACCACAGCAGAGTCTGAAATTAAACACACTGTTGTTGCTGTGAGATTTTATTGTTGTTAAAATTGTTGTCCCAAGGCAGAAGAGCTGTATAGAGGAAGTGGAACAGAAAATGCTGCAGATAGAAGGAGATTAAAAAAAAATATTTTGCAGATTTGAGGGCTAGGAATTGTCCACTAGGCAGGGTATCAAAGCACAGTGAGCTGGAGAGCTTAAGGCAATTTGCTAAAGTATAGTTTATAGTTCCTTTGGCTTTTCCAAGTTGAGATTTTGCCCAAAAGATAAGAGCTTTCTTAATGTATCTGCAGGTAAATTGAGGACATCTCGGAATTGTGGAAAGGAGGAAGCAGGAAGCTGTATAAAATGGTGATTGCTGGATTTCTGTCATGGCCCTCGCATTTGTTGTGAATTAAGCATCCAGTTCACCCATACTAGCTGGTCTTCCATGCCTAAGAAGATTTGAGTCCGGGACTCGACTAGAAAATGAGTTTCCTCCAGCACAGCTGGTCTCTGGCATGTTGCTCGGGATGAGATAGAGACTTTAGATATACTCATAGTGGCTCACTGTATGAATAGTATGGATATAATGACTTCCAGATCTAGACATGGAAATGCTGGAAATAGATTGTCCCTGCCAAAGAATATGCCCTGAGGGGGGTGGGAACAGTAAGTTGTTTGTTTAGTTATGTTGCTGTAACACACCAGAAGGTCACTGCCTGTTGGTTATGAGTGGATAGCATGGGATCATAGCTGCCCCCTCTGTATTTTATTGCTAAATAGATTGGAAAGGGAGTCTGTCTGCCCAGGTGGTTTTTCTCTGAAAGGTAACAAACTTTTTCAGTCCTATAATTTTATCTTGGGACAAATTCTATTTTGTTAGACTTATTGTGATGGATGCATTGTATCAGAAAAGACTGAACAGCTTTGTAACTCTGTCGTCTGGCAAGGCAACCATACCTCAATTGTTTGATCTCCCTCAACCTCAGTTCACTGTCTGTACAATGGCAATAATGATATCAGCTGCTTTTATAAATGACTGGGAGATAAGGACTGATAAGGACTATCTGATAATAATCCTTCAAATATAATTATGAATTGTTCCCCTCTTTACTTTTATACCTTGTCACTGATTTCTTCCTCAGTTTGGTGGGGCTGTGTATGAAGGGAATGTGTTGGGATTAATCCAAACCACATGTCTTCATCCTGTCTTATCAAAGTGAAATCCCTTTGTAAGAAGTTTTAGGTTCGGTAAAGCCTATTTAGTTTCGAGTTCCTGGAATTAAGGCAAATGGGGTGGAATGTGGAGGAGTGGGAGGAAATACCTCCTTTCTCTCTGCTGTGACTCAGCACTGTGGTGGGTCGAGGAATCCCATCCTCTGTCTCCTCCTGTCAGGCACTAGTGCAGAATTTACAGTGGTTATCTGTAAGAGAAATCTCTTCCCTCCCAGCTTTGTGTCCTGTGTCATCACTGGAAATTTTCAGAAAATATTATTAGAATAAATTTTACTTAAATTAGCCTGCAACACCTGGATTTGTCTTTTCAAGGCAAAACTATGCCCTAACAGCACCAATTTTTTTAAGGCCCACCTTCGTTCCCCACTGCTTACATAATAGACCCATCCTGAATTGCATCCAGCTCAAAATCTGCCTTTGAAAGACTTGAGGCACATCAACATTCTGAGATTCTCAAGGTACAGAAATTTGGCAGCATCTATGCATGCCTTCACACTCCAGTGTCCTCCCTTGAAGGGTGAAGACCTGCCAGTTATTGAGTGTTATTATATGATTAACCCTGTTGGGAGAAATGTCTGTGCCACCATGGATTGTAACTGTAAAGCTTGTAACAAATCATCACAATGCAATCAACCCTACTGGTGCTGAAAACCTTTCCCCTTCCCTCTGAGGTATTTAAAATGTCATTTGTTATGCACATTTTTCCCTTTATATGTTTTATTATTAATAATAATGCAATAATGATGAAAAGATCCTCGAAGAAGCCTGAGGAAAGGAATTTTATAAACATTACCATGGAATAAAATAAGCGCATTCCATTTTATCAGGACATTTTCCATTATAAATGGCCAGCTTTCTCATCACTCTGCCAGCAGCTTTGCTTGCCATCTGTTCACTGATGTCATACTATAAAGTTCATTTGCAAAACTGCCTGTTGGGAAGTCCAGGGTTGTGCTAGAGAACTTTTGTTTGGGAGTAAATATGCTAACATCTCTGAAGTCTTCGGATTTTTTTAAAGAATAAATTTTGTTTGTTTTAAAGCTCAGATTACTGCCTTCGCTATACAAATATAATGACCAATGTTCTCTGAAATTATTGAGATTTTGACTCTTTCGATTATGGAGGAAGTAATGTGGGACATCTTGAGAGAGAGAACCCAGGAACTGGATTCCATAAAGTGTGGTACAGTTATCATCTGGTTCAAGCATGCTAAACTGGGCATATTACGTTACTAATCTATGCTTAAGAAAATACAGGTCAGATCTGGTTAGGAAGTGAAAGGGGAAGAGAGAGAGAGAGGTTTTAGTGAAAAAAGATAATTGTATTTGAAAGAATGAGAGCTATAAAAGAAAGAACAGAAAGTCAAGGAAGAAAGCAAGCAGATTTCCCCATATGCCTTCAAATTTAGTAAAGTGCACCGAAGTTCCAGGTAGCAAACAAAAATATTATGTATTCAACACTTCCTCTCCTGGAAAAAGACAATTGTACTTGGAAATGGCAACAAAAATTTAAGGGAAACTTGATGTCAGGTACCACTATGGCCAAACTCATCTTTGGCCTGACCTCCCTTTCCATCATGCATCATCACCATTGTGTAGTATTTCTGAACTCAGAGAAGCCCCCACCTTTACTTCACCACCTTATTCACAGCACCAAGAAGTGTTGACTGTGCCCTTCCCTGCCCCAACCTCTGCCAGCCTGCTGGTCCCCAAATACTTCCAGTGAACCTGCTCAGTCCGCATCGGGTGTGGAGACTGAGTGATATGAAAACCAGGCAGGCTGGACTGGTAGGAACTGGGATGCAGCCTGGGCTGGAAGTGGTTAGGACAGTGCAGTGAGAGGAACAAACTCCTTGGCTTTGAGGTGGTGGCAGGTTTTGGGTGGCACTGTAGGAACAGATGTCTGTGGTGCAGATGTCACAGTAATGCTGGCTGGTGTGGGGAGCTTTTGTCATCCCCACATGAGGTGAAGGAGCCTGACTCCTGACCTTTGTGTCTGTAGAGAAGGTCTCCAATTCCTGGGATTTCCTTGCTAGGGAAGCCATTCTAACACAGCTAGGTGAGGTGTGGACTCCTGGTTTGCACCATGGAGTTTTGGAAGAAACATGGGATGTTAGCCCAGGAAGTCATGTGTTGACAGGCTTAGGTTTTTGTTCCCTTGTGTGGACCCATGTAAACCACTATGGGCACAGACTGAAGCTCCTTCTGAGCTTTTCTCCCAGGACTTGCTGTCAGGTCATCCATTGTACTGCTGCCTTGGAACTGTGGTCTTGAGTACGACCCTGTATCCAGTTTCTGTTTCATGACCAGACTTGCAGCCTATTTCTGTACACACAGAACACTGAGTTTAGCACAGGATTAAAATAGTAGGACTTTGTGAGGAAAAAGGGCACTGGAGACCCTGTTTCATAAGAGAAGCCAGGGAACTTTTCTTGCTTTTTTGCAGGAAAACAAGGGTCAAGAAAGTTTCTGTGACTACACTGATGTTAGAGAAAGTAAGATGGCAGAAGGGGAATAGGTATTTATGCTGAAGTAAAAATGTTTCATACCAGAAAGCACAAAGATAAATGTGGCCAGGAATAAACTAAAACTGGAAAGGAGGGAGTTTCTGACCATTTGAGGAGTAAACTTCTGGCCTCCCCAGAAGAGATGAAGAATTCAACTGGCCTTCTGGTAGAGTTTTCCCCTGTATGAGAAGAGGATATCATGCTTATTAGCAGAAAACATGTGGTCCCAGAAGGATTGAAGGGGACATAACCTCCCCATGTTTTCTGTTCTTCTTCCTCACAAAGCCAAAGTGTTTGGCCCTGGCTTCTGAAGCATCTCCCTGCCGAGTCCAACATCACTGCCTATCTAATCTGGAACACTACATTTATAATTAAGTCTCAGGCAAGATCTTTATTCAGTAAGTGGTCCTATAAAGACTCTTTTTTTTTTTTTTTTGTCCTTGGCCAAATCCCAGTTCACTGAAGAAGGCAATGCAGAAGCTAAAAATTAGTCAGTTTAATAGAAAATGGGAAATGTTCCTGTGTCAAGTGTGCATCTGTGCCTCTTTATATATCCTAGTCTAAATATAGGTGCTCTGAGGGCTTGCTACAGATAACCAGAAAAAGGAAGGTGAAAAGAAAGAAGCCACTTAATTTTCTCTTGCCCTTCCCTCAGTTTGCACAGTGTTTGCAACCCCCTCCCCATCTGATCCAGTTTAACCCCTTGAAGGCTCTGCATAGTGAAGCCATAAACCTGCAAGGATTGGAGGAAATCCCACCTGCAAAGTCAAGTGGCAAGGAAATGCTTTTCTTTTTTAATCACTGTGCTTAATCCTGCCTTTCCTAACCACCGTTGGAGGCTGGAGTTGGTAATTTGTTTTCTTAAATTACCATAAATTGGAATTTATGGGCCAGGTGATTCTCTTTGAAAGGAGTCCTTGTGCACTGGAGAGGGGAGGGCGGGGCCAATCTGTCAGCAGGGAGCTTTTGGACTACTCCAAAAGCAATTCTTTGTTTTTCTCTCTTCCCATCAATGTTCCCCCATAGAAAAATAAATAAATAAGCATTCAGCCTTCTTTTAACAGCTGCCCACAAAGGTTCCTTTCTTAACTTTTTTTTTTTTTTTCCTTTTTATTGGTCCTCCTGACTTCTTGGCACAGCAAAGAAGGAATAAAAGAACTCCAGAGACAGTGAGATCCTCTTGGGGACACCTTGCTTTCAGTACCTTTTTTTTAATGTAAGCTATTTTGAGGACAAATAGGTGGGCTTTTTTCCCCCGAGGAAGACTTCAGGGAATAGGTCAAGGATGTCTTGGGACTTACAGTTTACCCCTCTTTATCATGAACCAAGTATATTGTCTCTGTTGAGGAGGAGAAGGATATTATTTTCTCTTCCCCATAAACAGATTTCCCTGGACTAAATACTCTGAGCTTCTCTACATTGTATACTGTAAACTTTTTAGTGAGATTTATGCTAACATGTTTTACCTTGTGCTGCCTGGGGCTGAGAAAGGGAATAAATTGCTTTCTGGGTCTGGATTGGACAAGACGTAATGGTATTAAATTGCACTGAGAAGGAGTCAGGATAGACATCAGGAAACACTTTTTCACAGTCAGAATAGTTAAATGCTGGAATACATTGCCTAGGGAAGGGGTGGAATCTGTGTTACTAGAAAATTTTAAGAAGAAGTTAGAAAAGTATTTGGCAGAAATGTTTTAATAGAGCTGAATCCTGCCTTAGGACAGGGGATTGGACTCAACTGGTGTTCCTCAGCCCTTGCTTCTCCTTTACCAATTCATCCAAGGATGACTTCACCTTTCTGATCTGGGAGGAACTACAGTTCACCTAGTTCAATGTTGCTACAATAGATTGCAGTTTCAGCCTAGTGCAAACACTGAACTGTGTTGCTGTCGTCACTCCCGCTCACCTCCGCCCCCCCCCCCCCCCCCC
>WEIV01022221.1:113101-150192 GCA_013390005.1 Calyptomena viridis
ACTTTCTTGCTTTCTCCCACATGTGGAAATAAGTGTATATGCTGGAAAATTAAGTTGTTGCAAAGTTTCCTGGCTACTGCCTGATGCCTACCAGACCATGGACCACAGACCGAAGAATGCTGGCTGTAGTGACCTCGTGAGGTCCATTCCAATCCTAATTTCTCTGCTCCTAGCAGTGCTTATGTGGTTCATCACCATGGCTCTATTGACGCATAATAATCTGAGCCTTGGTAGTAATCATGCTTCTGAGCCCAGAGAGAGAAAGGACTGTTCATTGGTGAGACTGGCAGCCTGGAAACAGCACAAATAACTTCAAACTTTTGCCCCTTGGTTAATCTGCTCTTAAGAAGTTCCTTAGGTCCAGACCTTAAGATACATCGTTAATTGAAATCAGACATCCTGCCTTTCCAGCCTCTGGACAGGTGTGACGTTTCTGCCTGCAAACAGAGGAGATATCTGAAAAATCACATGCCAGAAGCAATGAATCACAGAGGTGTTCACTGAAAATTGAAAAAGCCATAGATAAAATTGGTATGTTTGTCTTTTGTGCTTACTTATGCATATACCTAGTCAGGTTCTTCAAAGTTTTTAGGGTATATGGTAGTACTTCTCCTGATTAGCATGGACATCCAGAGGAATACAAATCAGAATATTATGTGCCATTCAGACTTTTATAGTTTCTCTATAGAAAGACCTGTCAAATATGTTTAAGAAATGTTTGGCCTTCTTGGGGCTTAATTCTTGGAAGAGGTGTTCATTTCATGTGAGATTTTTGAAAAGTAGATCTGAGGCACACAAAAGACATCAACCTGTCTTGTGCTCTGAAACATTTCCCAGCTATGTGTCTCAGATGGAAAGGAAGCAAAGGGTGAGGCTGAAGTCAGGCAAAGTCTGGCAGCAGTATAATATGGCTATGTATTTCACACCTGTAGAGAAACGAGTCCACTTTTACCCTCTCGCTCCAGAAGAACCTGAGAGACGTTGCTGTTCCAGAACTGACTCAATAGTTTTTGTTGTCCAAGAGTTTTGCTCGATAGTGGGTGTGTATCTGGCTACCCAATGAGGTGGTATAGCTCACAGTCCTTCAATAGATACTGATGATTTTTTTTTTGCCAATCACTCCATCATCCTCCCTGTGGGAATCTGCTGTATCCAAATCAAGATCGCATGAAGCATGATTCTCCATCCAAAGCCCTGGTGTCTCCAGTTCACCTTCCCATACCTGCTCTGCCTGTTCTCTGGCCTTGTATTGTGCCCCTCAGTTATGTGAGTTTAATGGTTTCTGGACACTCCCTGAGGGCAGGATAATGATGCAGACCTACCTTCAGGAGACTGAATCAAATACATAAAATCAAAATAGGTCCTCATATACTGGAAATGCATTAGTTCCTCTAAATGACACAGTGATCTGCTTCTTTATACTGAGCAGAAAACTGTTTCTTTCTCCTGCTCTGGTTTAGGGACACTTGAGATACAGGGTTGGCATTGTCTGGGATGTGTTAGTGAAGTCTGTCCCCTGCTTTCTTCCTGCATAGAATCCTTCAGCTTTAATGCCACAATTCCTGGCTCAGAGATTCTGTTCAGCACCACTGGGTACAGTTTCCAGTAATTTCTGGAAGAATCACATGCTTGCTGTTCTTCTGACCCAAATCCAAGATGACAAGAGGTATAATTCCCCCTGCATGTTCCCAGCAGATAGAGGCCTGTGAGATGTTTGCATCCAGGAAAGGATGTAGAGCAGTGTACTTAATTTCTTGCTTGCCTCTGGGCTGTGCTTTCCCTTCACTCTGCAGGGGAAATCTGGAAGTTTCCCAAGGACAGTAGAAATCAGCTGTGGGTGAATGTCTGCAGGCTAGAGAGTAAACATTCTCCAAACAAGGATGTCAGATAACACACTCATGAGAGAGCTGACTGAGCAGTTGATGGAGGCACTGTGGCTTCAGGTCTGAACTAGATTCAGTATTATAATTTTAATAAACCTTTTTTCCTGATGGAGCCAGGCTTCCGAACAATGCAAAGGCAAATGGAATACCCTATCATTTTTGGAGCCCAGGAAAGGGACAGCTGACACAAAGGGTTTGCATGGAAACCCAAAGGCAACAAGGTATGAAGAGACTTTCTAAATAAAGACTTTACACTTTTGCTAGGGGAGCATGATCGACTGGGATGACTGAAGGCTTGAAACCATCTCAGTGGCCTTTAAAGATCCTTTGATGAACCTGCAACAAGGTTTATTTTTAATACTTTTTATCTGATGCTTGTTTTTCCATAACAGCTAAGTAATGACAGGCTGCCAACTTCCTTACTAGATACCAGGAAATATGCATGATGAAGAAGTCATGACTCATGATATAATCTCTTTCGCAAACTTGAATGCTGCTTGTGCAAGTGACTTTTGTGATGCCTAATACAGTGTTAAGCTTATGTATCTTAGTGTTGACTAAGTATCTCTTCTTTAATGGGTCACCTATTTTCATTCAGCTTAAAGTGTTCTGAGACCTCTGCTCAACAGTTTTAATTGCTCAATGTCTCTAGTAATTTACTTAAAGGGACAAAGTTCAATCATGTAAGTTTTGTCTTCTTAGGAAAATGAGGTATTTATGTATGTATTTGATAGCTTTTAGTCATTAGTATCTGAAGAGGCAAGACATTGACTGAGACTAGCAGAAGGGTAAAGTGGGTGCTTCAGAAAGTCAAACTCGATGACTGTTGTTATGTGTTGGAGCCTGAAAATACGAACTGGGTACTCATATCAGTGGTACAAGCCATTGAAAAAAATGAGGAAGAGTGCTTTACAATAGAGGCCATTTCTCATCCCTCTGCAATGCCTGTCCTGAAATGAGCAGTCTGAAGATTGCAGCATTATTTTGAGGTTACCTGCACAGCCCGGACTCTGGCTTCCTTCCCAAGTGTACAGTGGGAGCGGGCACCTTGAATTCAGTCTGCAGTGATGGGGGACACATGAGGGTCTTAGTGGCTTCTCTGAGCACAAGTACATTTGTATAGGAGGTGCCTTTATGCCTGCTGACTTCTCAACCCTCCTTTTGTGTAAGATTCCCTGGTGGGTAGGATAGCCTTTGCTGGGAAGAGGCAGGAGTGAACAAAGCAAGTGACTACCTTTCAAACTTAATTTGCATAACATTACTAGCCTGGATACCCTGGGAGTTTTCAAATGTAACTGCAGGAGATGTTTTGTGGTTGATTTGTTATTTGATTTTGCTCCTTCTTTTTCTTCCCTTTTGAGCACTTTAGCTTATGTGTGTCTGGTTTATTCCCTCTTCATATTTATACAAAGAAGAGATTTACTGAGGAATATTGTGTCATCACCTTTAGGTCTTCCCTGTCAGCTGGGACTATCCATGTTCTCTCCTATGAAAGGGAAAGAGGTCTCTGGGTCATGACATATCTCTGCCCACAGCTGCATTGAGCTATGTATGCTGATCAGCTCTGAATCATGAGAAATACCTTGGGGCCACATCCTCAGGTGCTCTGAGCAGATATAGTCCCACTGGTTTCCAGATCAGAGGCCAGATGAGTGAATCCTCAAGCCCATACATCTGCTTATAGCTTCTGTAAGTAAGCAATTGATTAAATCCTCTGGAGCATACCAATGTCTATGCAGAACTATCTGCTGAAGCAGGGGAGGAGTGGGAGGGGAAGGCGCTCTCTTAATCTTTGGGGAAAGAGAATATGTTGTAAATAAAGCTACATGCCATTAATTAACTTAACATAATCACCCTGTAATTACACTGATAATCATTTATCCTGGGCTCAGACCAAAAACCCTAATGGGGAAAATCCATCATATCCAATTTTTGTCCAGATGCTTAATTCCTCCACTAAACTAATGCTAACGGTTCTGTCAGCTTCATTACAGGATCATTAGAGATGGAAAACTAGAACGTGCTCTGAGCATCTGCCTCCCTGCCATGCTTGTCCTAACCTATGGGGAAAAAGGATGGAGGGGAGCTGGAAAACCTGGGCTACCATATTTCTAATGAACCTCAAGAATAGTTGCCTAAAAACTGTTTGACAATACTTTGAAAGGTGATCACAAGTAGGGGACTAATTAGTCATTGCTGACACTGAGTGAGGAAATCTAGGCATTGATGCTAACCCCAGGTGAAGGGCTTACATGAGGCAAAGGTTGCTTCAATCCTTCTAAAGACTTTGCAGAGATTCAGTTCTGGCAGCATGGAAAATAGGAAGAGAATTAGGGTTCCTGGAAAAATGTAATTTCTGTCAGTGCTAAACTTGGTCTGAAGTGCCATGACTGTAAAAGTAGCACTTTAGGCTGTGGAGGCAACGCTCCTGAGCATTCTCTGAGCTGAAGAAACATCAGGCATTGCTGTCAGTCCCTGTGAAGTGTGAACCTAGGGAAGGACAAGCATGCAGGAGAAGGGAAAGTCACACTGGGAAGTGACTTAAGGACTGATTGAGCCAGCAGCTGTCTTTGAATTTTTCTTCTATTAATTTGTCGACAGAGGTCAGCATTAGCTTCCTCTTCATCCCTGTTTTCTCTTCATCAGCCCTTTAGGGTAACAAGGCTGGAAAGGCTGGGAAGACCCTCGAGTTTGGCCAGGTTGTTTTACGTACCAGACACCTTGGTGCTCTTCTGGTGGTTCAGTCCTGGGGCTCCTGTTGGGAAGGAGGTAGATGGCTCCATAGGCAGGTCAGGTCAGTAGCTGCCACTGCCCAGACCACCTTCTGGAAGGACCCAAGGAAGAAAGATGAAAAATTTAGGTGTGAATATATTTATGAGTATATTACTTACCATAAGTATTTCCTCTGTCACCTGTTGCACCTCATTGGTTGGCTCTGGGCTGCATTTAACTCTGCCACTCCCTCATGCTTAACAAAATTTTCCTAGAAATTTTCTAGTCTGCCCAGAAAGGTATGAAATCCTCTATCTTTCTCCTCTCCTCAGGCACACGCACAGGATGGAGGTGATCTGTGGGGACTTCAGGATTATATATTTAACAAGGGAAATAAACTTAAACACAAAGAGGGGTGGTTAAAAAAAGAAATTTTAAACAAACTCCAAGAACAGCAGCTGATCCTTCTCTTTGGTAAACAAAGCCTAACTGTAATCTTTTTAACTCTTGCCACAAGCCAGATTTATCTTTGGACATCCTGCCCAGAAATCACTGCACTTTGCAGCAGAATAAACATTCAAGGGACCCAGCCACATGAATATAGACAGAAGAGGAGATAGAGGGACTGGGAGATCGAGAGGGACTTGGAAATCAAGGTAGTGCAAAAATGTTTCATTACGATGGTAAAAGAGAGGAAAAAAACCCAACAAAACAACAAGGAAATCAAATCACTGCCTTGATTGTGTGTGGGTGGATAACTCATTTCCTTCACACGCTTCTTATCTGCTGGTGCCGCACACAGCATGTGTGCACTCCAACTCCTGTGCCTCCGTGCCATCTACTTAAATCACTGAAATATATACAGAAAAAAAGCTTTGAGATGAAGCTGGCTCAAGGGAAGACATGCAACTTCCCCACAGAGCTGTGGCAGTGTGACGAGCTCTTGGACCCCATCCAGTGAGCTAAAACAACTGAAACTCAGGCCTAAAGCTGTTGAACAGCAATGGTTTGGTCTGGACCGAGACCTGTTGCAGTGACTGCAGGAGGTGGGGGGACCCCTCTTCCTGCAGAATATGTGCATTGCTGCTTACACACGGCCTTTGGGCCTCTCCACTGGGCCACTGAACACCCCAGAGGGACAAGGAAGCACACAATACTGTTCCTTTTTATTTTTAAACTGTAAACTTCTGGGCAAATGCCCAGGCGTTCAAAGCTGGGCACAGGAGTAATGGCAAATTAAAGTTCCTTTGTGATACAGTAATGCTAAGATCTCCTCTATACCACTGGTAGAATGAAGCTCACAGTTTTCCAAAAGGTTTATATTAGATACTATAATAGCTTTCTTAGTAAATATTGAAACAACGAATGTTATTACAGAATCTTATCGTGGAGAGCAGTTATATACCTACAGTTGCACTTGACTGATCTGAACACACAAAGTATTTCCAGATTTTAGAAGACTTTAAAATAATCTATTTTATCTATCCTATCAGAACAGGTAGGCATGAGCCTATAGACCAGCAATGATTCAGGTAT
This sequence comes from Calyptomena viridis, assembly GCA_013390005.1. Classification (NCBI taxonomy): domain Eukaryota; kingdom Metazoa; phylum Chordata; class Aves; order Passeriformes; family Eurylaimidae; genus Calyptomena; species Calyptomena viridis. Next base: position 119,233 of record WEIV01022221.1, read on the forward strand.
TTGTGAAATGGTGGGTATGCAGAGGGCTTATGTACTTTTACATAAGGGGGTTCAGAGCTATACAGGATTGATCAGGAAGACATGTGGCAAAATGGGGCTGAATAGGAAAGAGATTAGTGAATGAAGTACATTTGGGTTGTGTGTAAGTTCTTGCTCTCTCCAGCCCAGCCACAGGCCTGGGCAAAGAGTTTCCAAGAGCCAACCATCCACTGCCAGCATGTCATTAATTACTGATAAAATTAATTTGTACTTGTAGCTGGTGCCAGCTTCTGGCCAAGAGTGACATCATTTTGTCTGTGATCAACATCAAAGAAAGGGAAGAGAGACCTAGAAAACCCACATAAATCTGAATGGAGGCAAACAAAGATGTGTCATCAACTCTGGAGATGGCACGGTCAGGAGCGAAGTTTTATTACCATTTGTTTGGGAAGACCTGTGCAGCTTGTCCATGGCTCCACATGAGTAATGCGGTTCTCCTGGGTGCCTGACAGTGGAAAAAGAATAATTATATTGCAGTGTCACATATTTCCTCCCTCTTCAGTAGGAGAGCTAAAAAGCAACAGGAAGTTCTCCAGCTCCGAGAACCATATTTTTGTCATTCTTTCATTTGGGAACTGCTGCTTGTATCAGAGCTCCCGGATTCGTGACAGGCCATCAATGGGGGCTTCCTCTGGTTTTCATTTTCTTCCTTACAGATGCAAAACTTGGGGCATCTTCACAGTCAAGCTGAAGGAATGAGTCTGCGGCAGGAAGGATGGTGCCTGTGAAATGGTTTCTTAAAACAGAGTCCAAAGTCTCAGGACATTATCCTTGAGTGACCTGACAAGGACTGAGCTCCTACATAGCTGACAAACACGTGATATGATTGTTGCTAGGAAAATTTCAACTGCAGGATAATGGCCTGAAACTTTTAACCGGGGTTAACTCCTTTCTGTTTGCATTCTTCTTTACCTCCTTGGGATTTTTTTTTTTAATTTTAACTCTTAAATTTAGCTTTATGGTTTCATGCAACAAACCAGACATATTTTTTAACTCTCCACATCTCTCCAGTGCCTCCAGAGGATGCATGTTGACTCACAGACATTTTTTTCCTCTTTTAAGTTAAATCTGTTTTTTTTCAACACATAAAGTTATAAACAAGTGATGAAGAAATCCATATTTTAAAAATAGATGGAGACGGTCAGGGCATGTGTTCTGCTATTCATGCAGAAAATAGGAGCATCTGGTTTGAAGAGAAGGCTTCAATGGCTCCAGCAGCAATTTATAGTCATGGAGCTGTCAGCTTGCACCTGCCCTGCAGGCAGCAAAGGAGACAGGCAAAAGGATTTCTTTTACAATTTTTCTTTTTAACTCAGAGTTAGCCAATAGAACTCATTCTAGTGGTCCCTACACTTTTAAAATGGCCACATTAAAAACTGTGGTGATTACACTGAGGTACAGCAGCTAATGTATACTTTTCTGACATTGCCTTTGAGTGATCTGGAGAATGACTGGCTTGTGTGCCAGGAATGTGATTTACCAGGAATAAGAAAGAGGAATTTTACTGTGATGTCCCAGTCCCATTAGCCTCACAAAACCTGTCTCAGGTCTGCAGAAGAGAGGAATCAACCTCTCTCCTTTCCCTGCTCCTCCTCCTTCTGCAGTTCTGTTCCTCATACCTGCCTGTCCTCAAACCTGCAGCCTATACACAGTGTCTGAACCCAAGACTCAGTGTCAGCAGGAGACTTCACTCTCCAATACATTTCACTTTGAAATGTATTTCTACCTGGAAATTTCATTTCCAGGTAGAAAGGAAAAGGAGCCCCAAAAGTCAACCTTTAGGAGAAAAACCTTATTAAAGCAGGAGGGTTTTGTTTCTGTGAAAAGGACAGCTGAAGAACTTCCAACAATGCCAATGAATGCACTGATGGAACAAAAAGAACGGGTCTGGAGCAGGAGTAAAGTTTTAGTTGGGTCCCGGTGCAGAATAAATATTGAACTTTGTTAAAGTAAAGTTGTCAAGGATGGAATTCTCATCCTGTCAGAATTCCAGAGAGGATTTAAATCAATTATCTTGGATTGATATAAATTATTAAATACTCAGATGATTTGTAGAATGCAACTTCTGAATTTCTTGACCTCTGAAATATCAAAGTTACTATGTAGGAAACTTCTATTTTGGTATAGTCTAAATGTAATACTACACATTCTATATAAAGACATAAAAATGTCTCAAAAATTCATGTTAGCACTATTTAAAAGCTTTAGCTTGTAAAAAAAGTAGTTCAAATAAATTACAAGCTCCATGAAATGCTCCAAGGAAGTCCAAATGAAAGTCTAATTTCAGAATTATTTACTCTCTCTGAAAACATATTCCAGCAAAGAACGCCTACTTTCACAAAATGGCATTTCCTAATGAAAAAACCCTCATATTTCTTACTATTTTATCTTTTCTGCTTGTTGACCTGTTCATTTTTCATCTCAAATCACGAATTCCTCTTTAAGGGAATTTTTCTTCCCTACAGTCTATTGGAGACAAGTAAGTGGCAATTACTTTCTGTAATAAAATGTAAAAGCTAGTCTCTTTAATCATGCATCTCATGCAAAATGTGACTTGTCAGAAGAGATCTCAAACAAGAGATATTGCCCATGAAAAAAAATGTAGTCTTATGCCAGGAACACAGAGAGAGATTCCCAAAGGGGAAAAAACCCAATCAGTGAAAGACTGAGCCAGTCCTGCAGAAGCATCATTTTGCTTTGGCCTGGGAAGTAAAACACCCAACATACCATTTTCTCTCTTAATTAAGAGGGGCAAGGATTAATCAGTAGTAATTCAAGCAAGTGGAATGCCAGCAATGCTTACTTTCAGGGGAATGTTTATAGTCCTTATATCCCTTTAATAAAATGTAAAACAATTTCAAATAGACTATATTTAATGGACAAGTTGTACATATCCTCTGGCACTTTTTTGCCCATGTTCATATCCTGGTTGCTGTATAATTCCATATTTTTCATGTTGTGCAATTTCAGTGTTCACTCTATCCTACATGGCTCTTGGGGGCTAGATTTAATGTTCTAATAGGCCAGTAACGTTGCTCCTCTGGAAAGAAAGAGTTTCAAACTGTATCCCATGGGCTTGTTTTGCTGCAGTTACAATTTTTTTCAAAGTGCACATTGTTCTTCAGCAGAGAGCACTAAAGCCCACACTCTGGGTGCCAACACAGAGGTGATGTGTTCATGGTTATGTTCTTTGTAAAAGATAATAATAGAAAGTATAACTGGTTGACCCACAATAACTGACTGGCAGTCACAGTTCAATACTCAAGATTATTTACAGATCTTATTTATTATGGTTGGGCTCAAAAGATACCAGTATGCATTTCTGATAGCTCTTGGGAAGGCATTGAACAAGACAAGGATTCCAGAGTGAAGAAAAATATTAATGAGGGCTGCCTATCATTGGTGACAAGAATGTCATGCCAGAGAAAGCCTCTGTATCACCAGGGTAGGAAGGAAAGAGCCCCAGACCCAGAGGTGCTTTCAAGGACGTTGGAGGAAAGAAGCATGAACTGCAAGTTGGAGAAGATTTCTGTAAGTTTGTCAGGTGCCATCAACTACCAATGTGAATGAAGCCTCTGCAACTGTCTCTGTTTTATTCCAATGTCACTTTAGTTTTAAAACCATAGAAACCTGATGTCTGTATTCAGCAGTTGGAACTCAAGAGTGGAAATATTTTGCGGTTGGGCAGTGGGGGAAACTTTACTGGCTTTTTCTTCTTCTTCTACTTCTCCTCTGCACAGCTTGGTTAAAATACTGCTCTAAATCACTGGTGACAGCTTATCATTTGATTACTGAGAAAAGCAGATTGTCCAATGTTCTGGCTAGACAAAAATTCCTGACACACTTGCTCTGTGCCTGGCTCTTTGTGAGTTTGTCCCCTGAGCATGTGATGGTCACTCAGATCCACAGTTTTTTCATGTGGTGTTGCCTGCAACAATAGATACTCTGAAGGATCTTTACCAGAGAATTTGACTCCCTCATAGCACCAGAGGACATGGGGAACATGTCCACATTCTAGAGCTTAGTAACTACTGATGACAACAGGGAAAGGACCAAGTTCTCTGCTAGTATATCCACATTCACCTACATGGGTAACATGCAGGATCCTGCTGGGGTATGCAGCCACGCCAAAATATCTCATGGGCAAAAAGGATGGTTAGAAAGTTAGCATGTCCTTCTATGCTTTATTCAGTTGTCTATATCATGGAAAACTCTTTGTATTTGAAAGAAATGGGGAGGTAAGTATCCCTTCTGGTATCCTGGAAGCCTTATCATCTTCGTAAGGAGAAAAACCAGAACAGCTTTGAAATGCAGCAGTTGTGTTTATTTCATTCTCTTCAGAGAGCTGTTAAATCACCTTGTACAGTGAGGTTAGTCCCTGGCTTTCATCTGGCTGTTTTGATGAATTGGCAAAGTCACTGGCAGATGCTGGCTGTGAGATGTATGGCAAGACACTCCTCTGTCTTGCATCCCTGGATGCTCTGCACCCTAAAACTGAGAGCTTTTTTTGCACATCTCTCTTCTCAGGTCTGCACCTCTGATATCTATGTCTTATGTTGGATTTTAATAGAAGCTGTGACTTCAGGTAAAGGGTATCCCTGCCCTGCATTACAGTCCTCTCAGATCTAAACCATCCAGGGACTTCTGAAAGAGATTAAGGGAAGAAAGGCCAAAGATATATCTGGGTTTGGGTTGTGTTTTTTCTCCTGTGACAGTTTGAATAAGAAGAGGACAACTGCTTGTTGGATGTTGGATGTCTTTTGCAAAAGTGTAGGAAGTGACTTTTGGTTCGTAAAGGGTCACATAATCAGTCAGTGAGGAAACTGAGGTAAATTCCACATCTGATCATGAGGGGATGATCTGCCAATGTTCAACAAGAACATATTAATAGAGCAGGACAACAGACAGCAGGTGGGCATGCCAGTCTTTTATCATAGACATGCCTGTGCTGTGAAAATGGAGAGCCTTGGGCTCTCAAATTTTTGGTGATTTTTCTAGCATGAGATAGATATTTCTTTGTTGAGAGAAATTTAGGCCAGGTAATGTCCAGCTCAGTCCTTGCCAGTTGTCTGTGTCTCTGCTGTTGCAGATGGGCATGTAGGGTCCATGTCTCTTGCCCTTTAGAAGTGTGTTGCCCAGAGAAGCCAAAATACAGCTAACAAGAAAAAAATGCTCTGCACAACAGAATGCCATAAAAGTGTCAGCGCTTCCAAACCTTTCCCTGGTGGGTCACAGCAGAAATATCCATCGTTCCTCTGGGATGTGTCTCCTGCCATCTGCTTCTCATTCACTTTCCCCCTCGTGTCACCCCTTGGAAGGATTCTGGAAAGGAGAACTTGGCACCCATTGCCAGGAGGTTTGCATCCTTCATTTTGATTTGAAGAGTTCCCTCTTTTGAGGGAAAAGTTGGCATTATCCCGTGACACAAGTTTAAAAAGGAAAACAAAGGGATACACCCAGTTCTGCTGCAATTCTCAGACTGATTTCCAAGATTCAGGTGAAAGGCAAGCCAGTGTTTTTCCACTTGATGGCTAAGAAGAGCTTCTCTCTACAGTCAAATGGGAAATTTCTGTCTCTGTGCCTCATTAGTGTCAAAGCAGGCCTGGCCTGGCTCTGTGCTGGAGCATTTAGAGATTTTAACGCTTGCAAAGGTGACCTGGTGCCTCAGGGCAGCTCTTGAAGCATGAAGGCTATTTCCAGACTTAGGCTAGCCCAGAACTGCAGGTTACAACCTTCCAAAGTCCTTACTTGTCCATTTCACTTGTGTGGTGTTTCCCTCACTGCCTCATGCCAATTCAGTTCACCAGACACCACAACAGAATGTCACCTGCAAGACCCTGAATCCTACACCTGAGTGGGAAAGGGTTAAGTGATGTGGCTGTGCCAGACCTGAGCCCCACACTGAGGGGAAGCAAAGAGGGCTTTTAGTGCTGATGTGTCCCCACCTGCTTCTGTTCCAGACTAGCCTGTGAGATCTTCACCGTCTCATCACTGACAAAACTGTCAGCCTACTGCACTAGACACTTCCCCTCCCAGGCCTTTAGCTGACCAGAAGAGAGAATTACCTCCAGAAGAGGTCAGACCAAGAAATCCTGCCTTTTCACCCACCACATCCTGTCACTTTTACTACCTCAGAACAGATGGGCATTATCTTCCAGCTGGATTCTGTCTTTGCAATTTGCCATCATGTTTCTGGGGGCAAGGAGGTGTGCGTGTACTTACATGTGCGTGTGTGACAGGAAGGCTTGATAAACCCCAGGTTTTCCTGTGTTGCTGCCCACGTAACTTTTGTAATTTAAGAAATTACGAAGATGAACTCGCAATATAATCAGATGTCTTGAGGTTTGCCTTGACTGCTGCACAGTTTATCCATGCATCTGCAGGAGCACAGCAAGGAAGGAGGATGTAACTGCATGACTGCGGTCCAGTCCTTGTTGTCTACTGCTGACAAGGCAGAAACCTTTGGGACAATGTTTCTTACAAAATATGGTATTAGTGCAGCCTTGGATTGCTTCTTTCTTTGTCTTCTGGATGCATGAAAGCATTTAGATTTAGTTCAGCATGGAGCTCAGCAGTATCACTTGTGGAGCAAGCTCCTCCTGTCCTGGCAGCTGGGCGTCTGTCCTCACCCCAGAGAGCTTCTCCCCGTCCATAAGCCAGCAGCTTTCAGCAGGAAAATGAGAAGGGAATGGAGCTACAAAGTCTGCTCAGAGCAAGGAGGAAGAAGCACAAAGGAGGAAAAGGGAGGGAGCAGATGCCATCCATGTGCCTTTGCCGGCTCTCTCAGATGTGCTGTGATGAGCCCCCACGGCACATGCTGTAGTCTCTACCTCAGGGGAGCTTGAGAGGGGAGCCAAACTCTCCCACTCTGGCTTTCCCAGAAGCTGAAGATTGGCCTCAAACAGATGCCAACAGGCCAGGCTGGCAAAATAGGACACTCCCTCTGGTGAAGAAGGATTAATTGTTGCTTACTGATCCCAAAAGTTCTGGGTTTCACATAACTGCCTTGCAAGGGAATTAACTCTAACATCCGACAAGTGGTTAATTAAGGCCTTGTGCCTCATTACTAGTCTCTACGGTGAGCATAAGGGTGTTATGCAGCTGAGTGAGTCCTACTCATGCACACTGAGAAGCTGGGGCAATCTTTAACACATCCAGCAGTAAAGATGTATTTTACAGCTAGCAGGAGGTCATGGCTTCCCCTGCTGCCTGTGAAACAGGCAAGAACTGCTTTCTACACCTGCCTCAGGGGCTGGGGAACTGTACAGGATGTTTCAAGCTTTGCAAATTTCAAGCTGCAGTCCTACCCTGCGGCTGAAGTGCAGTTAGCAAAGGACCTGAAACATTTTGTACAGCCCTGATGCAAATAATCCCTCTCCCTTCCTTCCCTTCTGAAATTTTCATTTTAGAGCTAGGGGGAAATGCATTGAAGGAAGAGAGAATTCTTGGCAAGATCTAATACTGGCTGCCAACCAGAAACTGAGCTGCAGCGAGGGGACCAGTTTGAAACCAGACTGTCCCACATGGAGGACAACACTCAACGAATCCACTGGGATTTAATTCAAATGTCTAGGGAGGGTAGGCTCACCAGATGATGCCGATTAGCATAGCTCAGCATTACCCTTCTTTGTAAGTGCCAGGAAATCTGTCCTTTATTGTCTAAGCAACCAAATACACACACATACACACACACACAGAGTCTCTGGGAGGACTGGTGCTGATGACAGATTTGAATGCTTGGTGCAAAAGCTTTGTGCCCAGTGGACTTTTGCAATCTTTCCTGAGATATTTATTTATATGTTTGTTTCTTTGCTTTTATGAAAAGGTTCAAGAACTTTTCACCTTGGGCAAACACAGATGATGTTGTCAGCCCACATTTGCATCATACTTTTTGTGTCTATATTTCTTTTTGCCAACAAACTGTTTCTAGGTCTGAGTCAGGTGCCACAGGACAGAGTCTGGACAAGTATTTAGACCAGTAAGGTAAAGGCACAGGCCCCAGTATCACCTTTTGTGCCCAGCCATTGGGCTATCTTTGCTGTCATGTAGCTGCAATCCTTCTTCCCACTGCTCAGATTTTGGATGAAACAATAATGAATGTATATAAACATTCAGTAGAGAAACCTGTAATTGTACTAAGCAACCGATGGCACAATTTGTTTTCAGGCATATAACTGGTGGAGACTGCCACAAGGGGTTTTATGGATCAGGATCTGTAGCCGAGATTTCAGGGCTTCTCTCAACACAGAAATGAGGAAATGCTTGAAATTGCAATGAGACTTGCAGGTGAGGAATTGCTTTTCATTGTGAAGTTGCTAGGGACAGTCACAGTGTATTGAGGTCATGAGTAAAATAGAGACCCATGCCTCAAAAATAATTACTCCTAACTCTACTAATGCCTACATATACTTCTCCTGACCTCAGTTTCCCTATTTGGGACATCAGAACCCTGTTCCTCACTTCCTTTGTGAAGCACTTTGAGATCTACCACGGCAAGAGGTATAGCACAAGTTAGTACCAGCAATATTTTTGCTTCCAAGTTATATAGTCACTCGAATATTTATAAATGTTCAAAAGCAAAATATTTTAATTTCATAAGACACATTTTTCCATGAATGCTAAAAGAGAAAATGAAATTAAGGGTACTCTGTCTACTTCTGCTGAACATTTGACTATGTGCAAAAATTACCTGTCTGAAAACAGTAATTACCTTTAAAAACCAGATGTGAGCATCTAGACTTAATCTCAGTTTTGTGGACTCTCAAATCTACCAATATGAAAATTGTATTAAAATTAGCACCACTATTTACAGGGATTTTATGGAGCAGAAGAAAAAAATGCTCCTTTTCTTTAAGCTGGTACTGAGGATCTGCTTCAGGCTGTTTTTTTTTCTTTTCTCTTGCCTCCTTCTCTGCACCATTTTCCCTTGTGCAACATGACTATTTTGCTATAATTCAAAATACTGAACATAATAATGATTTCTGCTTTACACAGCGATTGGTCTTTGTGCAAACTGGGAATATTAGAAATTGGTCAACTACTGAAGCCATGGGAAAGAACTTGGGTAAAGCTTTTCCTTTTATTTTTACTGAGTGACACTCCTGTGCTATTAAAACCTGTTCCAAAGGTCTTACAGGAAAAGGATGGTAAAACAGAGCAGGCTCTGATATGTTGACTCAGCAAATTTCTGTGCCTGTTTGGGGTACAGCCTGCCCCTAAACCAGTTTGCAATGATTGTTGATGGGAGGAGAAGAAACTTTGAGGGTTAACTTCTAGAGGAGTGGAGGGGAAAAAGAGAAAAAAAAATTCTTTTGCTTACTGAGTAAAATTCTTCTTCCTCTTTTCCCTCCTCCCTAGTCAGGACAAAATAAAGACTATAATTTCTAATGAAATCAGGAAGGGGGTAATAGTTCCTGGAAGAGGAAGAGAGAGATTGTGAGGAGATTTCTGCCAATGGTGTTCAGTTACTACAGAGAGAGCACTGAGCAGCCCCAGAAAAGCACTTTGTGGGAGAAATTCCTTTGGCTTACTCCGATTGGATTTTGCTTTTTCATAGGGCAACAAATTTTTTCACTTTCTTGCTCTGAAACGTGTTCCTATCGTGCATTTTAAAGCTGGTCTGTCACAAACAGCCTCACTCTGTCCTCCATTGCATTCCTGCAGAATGAAACTGCCATCCTGTCCACTTTTCTCTCCCTCCTGAGGTGCTCTGTGGGGTATATTGCCAGGAATTGGCAGCACTTCCTCAGAAATGTTAATGATACCAATCAAAGCCTTGTTTGCAGGCCCCACACTGAGCCCTGGAAATTCTGGGAGTCCAATAATAGAGATGCCACTGCTAAAGATCAGAGGAAGCATCTGGGAGGGACTTCAGTGAGGACAGCAGCATGATCTACTGTTTCTTTGTAGTCCGAGTGCTCTGACTCCCACCACTTCTAGTAAGTGATGCTGGATCATTTCACCAAGTCAGCAAACTCCACTGACATCGCTACATCACTGACCATCAACAGATGGGCTCGACCATTTCTTTTCCAGCTTAGTGGCCAGGACCTGCAGCATGATGAGGAAAATTTAAATACTAACCCCTGTTTGTTTCCTGCAGTGCTATTTATTACAGTAGCTGGTTTGAATTTGTAGAGCGCCCAGAGGGTGCTGTGTCATGGACCATTGTGTGCCAGATGCTGTAGAAATTCTAAGCAAAAAAGACAGCCTAGGCCTCAAGGGGTTTAAGACTGAAGCAGAAAGCAAGGGTTAAGATGTTCTATAGATAGACAGGGAGTAAGCACAAACCACGGAACTACATGTTGGATATTGCTCAATGTCATACTCAGGAGGATGTGATGTTCACAGAGATATAATAAAAGTGAGAGAGCTAAAAGTAGAGTTTGGATACCCTCACTCTTCTTTTTGTTTTAACTCCGAAGTGAATTTCCTCCTTTTCTTACATCCTGGAATTTCTTTTAACCATGGTGATTAACTTTTCTGAAGCTGTGAAGATTTTCTTTTTCAGTTCATCTGGAGCCATTTATCCAGATCAGCATCTTGTAGAGTATTCTTGGCCCATTCAAGTGACTTCTGTGTGGACAAAACATCCTTTTTCCAAATCCTTGCAAGTGATTCTTGTGTGCATGAAAACACACATAGGTCATAAACCACCTTCATTATCCTGATTCTCCATTGTACTCTCTGGTAGCCACAGACATGTCTCTCTCCATGTCAGAACATACTGCAAGATGAAGGCAATTCCTGGGACAGCAGAACAATGGTATGTTGTGAGAAGGAGGCAAGAAAATGAAAAAGAGAAAATTAAATGTAGCATTGAGTATTTGTAGATCCGCATGCTGAGAACAGGCAAGGTTTGAACCCTGAGATAATGACACCCTACCCAGTGGAGCACAGACCTCTAGTGCTGGGGAATTTTGCAGCACTCAGTTGCAATTTTGCAACGGTGGGTATGACAACGTGCTGAGCTGGTCAGGGAAGGCAGGATGAAGAGAAGGAATGCTTCACTCCAACACGCATGTGCAGTGCACACACACACTCTGTTACAGTCTGGAACTTTGAAAAGGGTTACAGACACACACTTGTTCCATTAACTGAAGTACAGGAGAGGGAGATGTGTATGTACAGGAGCAGAGGAGGGAGGGAGAGCAGAAATAACTCAGTGCATTAATAAGATAAGAACTAGACAAGGACAAATAATGTATCGTTACACCCCAGAGACAAAAGGGCAGCTTCCAGAGGGCTGAGGCTTATGCTCTAATCATCTTGACTTTGTAACGTTATACAAGTAGGGGCATATTCTGTGGCTTGGGAGACTTTGCTGAGTAAAACCCTGCAAGCCAGAGAAAAATGCTTAAGCAGCCTTTTAAAGCCTGGCAATGATCCAGCCCTCTTCCCTTCCCTTCTCCGTACCCCCCTTCCTCTACCCCCACCCCACTGCTATAACCCAGCCAGAGAAGCAGGAAAAACCTTGAGACAGGCAATCTTTATTGGTGACTATATAAAAAGCTTTTAAAGACAATGGGAGCATTAAAGTGTTAGGGTCAGTCACTATGTCATTGTAAGTGATCAGGGTGCAACAAAATATTTAAGCTCCCATGTAGCCAAGGGCTTCGGCTTCAGTGAGAAAAAGGGGAGCTATTTGGAGAAAAGGGCTTCTCACTGCAGGATTTGACTTGGTTCTTGATGTACTGGGGCTCGGCCCCTGAATGCTTTCCCCTAGCTCCTGGTGAAGCTGAGGAGACGACGGAGTGAAGGGTCAGGCAGTGATGAGCAGCACTGTGATGGGCTGTGACCTTGGCACGCAAAGGCCATCTAGCAGCAAGCCTCACTCCTAAATGTCACTCCAGTGCTCCTGATCTGAACATGCTGCCCTTGCTGCTGCTGCTATTTCAGGAGATGGCAGCCCCCTCCATGATTGCCTGGAGCCACCAGCCTGTAATTTGAAACAGCAAAATCCCTTTGGGTTGAACTTCCCACTTCAGGATAAGGCAGGGCCTGTTCTCTCTCAGCTGCACAGTCACTCAGCACTTCGCCAGCTCCTATCTGCAGCACACCAGCTCTCAGCTCCTTAGGATAAGTGCAGTACAGGCAGCTCCTGACTGTACCAGTTGCTCTTCCTGCCCTGACATCAATTAAAGCCCATTCAGATCACAGGGCTGATGTACACTACCCTCCTGCTGGCACTGGCACTGGCACTGATAGAGGGAACCATTGCCAATGGGAGGCAAGTTTTATGTTATGAGATAGAGCTGTACACTTCTAGAAAAAAAAAAGTCCAGGTTTATCCTGGACTGGTCAGAACATGTGCAGAGCTGGACAGAGAACAGAAACCAGAAAGCCTGATGTGTTTCTTCCTCCCTGACTCCGATGCTGAGTCTGGCATGACTAAAATCACCCTGAATGATGGTCATCTCATGATGAGCTTCCCCATGGTTCCTGATACCACTCCTGCTGCACGCAAGGATTGTCATAGGTAGCAGTTTCCTGTGTCTGTGGGCAAGGGTTTTCTGAAAGGTTACTGCTGTCAATGCTCTGAGAATCCTCTTGGTAAATTTTCTCCCTTCTTGAGGGGCAAAAAAATAGCACACTGCTTAGCCTTGAAATTGGGAAAAGGCTGTACTCAGAGTGAGCAGGTAACAAGTATCCAGAGACTGGACTGTGGGTCCACAAATTGTCCGAATGCTTTCCTGCACTGCTACATTTTTCCTGGTTTCAGATCCAATGTTCAATTGTCTTAACACTCAAGGACTTTTTGCTTCTTTAAAATACATTCTGATTAAAAGAAAGTAAAAAACCTTATTTTTCATCCTTGATGTCCAGATACCTGCTGATGATTTTACCTCTTCTTTTCTTTGTTGAAGGAGAAAGGGGCCCTTTTCTGCTTTTGGGCTCTGGTTTATTGAAAATTGTCAAACTTTGCCTTGTCTCAGCTTTCATGGTGGTGTCAGTTCTGAGTGCTTGATCTGTGCATACCAAACTAGATCTTCAGTAGCTACTTTTCATGATTTTTTCATTTGTGGATTGATGTGTCATAGAGTTTGCCTCTATTCCTTCCTCATTTGCACTGTCCTACCATCGAGAACATATTTTTTATTCTTATACTCGTCATAATGTTCATAAATGCTGGCACATTTTCCAGTTATGATTAAATGTTTCAAAGAGCAGGAAGAGGGGTGGGAGTAGTGGAACATCTTAGTTGGGGAAGACTTAAGCAAATATGCAAGCATTTCTCCTTTACAGTTTACGCTGCAGGAGGCAAGAAGGAAATCACTTGATGTGCAAATGGACCTGAAGGTGGTGAGGTTTGGGAGGATTCTCCTATCCTATGAGAATTTGTTTCAAAGTGTTGGACTCACTCCTGGAAAAAGTTCTGTGCCTCTTCCACATGAAAGTTATGCTTATGGTAGAAAGCTCTGGGGTTCCGGAGAAATAAAGTTGTCAGATACCTTTCATCTTTTGCAAGTAGCGTTGCTATGGCTGTGATGGCAAAAGAAGATGGTTGAGGCAAGATGTGTCTGGAGAGGGAGAGATTTTCCAACTATAACTACTTCCTGATGCTGCATGTCTGGCTTCTCAGCCCCAATCCTCCAGGGAGACTTACAAAACACCCTAGAAATCTGTGCTGGAAAGCAACAATCCATAATTCTACTGTATACCAAAAGTGGTGACTGTAGAAGAGTTTCTTGGTTTGTCACATAATATACGTACATAAAATCATATTTTAAGCTTCATACCACAAAACTTAAGACTTTAGTATCTCATAAGAAATAATTGTGTTCTAGGGGACACACAAAGACCAGTATCAACCTAATCAACTTTCCTTTTGTGAACATCATCTTTTTCTCAAGACCTGAAGGCTCCTTTCCCTTAGAGAGCTTATTTGAACCTGACTAACACATAGTAATAGTTAAAGAACTTGCATGTTCCATTGGTGCTGGAGAAACCATCAGCATTTCTGAAGAGATGGTTATAGTTTTCATTGCCAGCTGTTCAGATCAATGACTACCTTATACAAGTGTTTCTCAAAAGAGAATGTCTAACACATCTAGAAGATGAACTTTCGTTTGAAATTTCCAGAGCTATGAAGCCTACATATCCAGGTATATTGGATGTATTTTTGCAGCAATCCATCTGACATCTGATAGTTTTCAGCTTGAAGCTTGCATCTCTTGAACAATTATCAACAGTTGGAACTATTACTAATGTTAGTACTACATGAAGCTTGCAGCCTATCTGTCCAAGTTGTTTCTAATGTGTTGTTTATTGGTCAGTATGAAGTTTCAGGCACAGAAAATCAACATGGAGCCTGCAAACAGCAGTTATTTCTTCTTTACTGCCCTCAACTTGGTCTTGAATTACTTTCAGCTTCAACAGCCTAGTTTCTGGAATAGATTCATCCATGTGTAAATTCAGAGGTGTTGAAATTCAGAGGTGGGTTCAGATCTGTATTTGGACTGAGAAAATTTAGAATAAGTTCTTGCAATTTTTGTTTAAAAAGATTGACAAGCTATACATGAAAAAAGTAGAATGGCAACATTCTCATGCCTCTTCTTCACTAGAAATAAGTCATGCCAGATGAAGACTGTAACTCAGTTTTTTTGTGACATTAGGAGATGAGAACATCCTCCTTTTTGATATGTAAGCCGGCAAGATTGGGACTGAAAACAGTTGAGAAGAAATAAAACAAGTCACTCAGTATCGCTTTTTGGAGTTATTAATTCTTTTATGATCATGGCCATGTCTACACTTCTAATTTTGGATCCATTCAGAAATTTAAGAATAGCATATCAAGAGGCAAGAAGGACAGAGGAATCTTTTTGGTTAGTGACTCACTTCAGGGAAGATAATTTATTGTGCGAAGAGCATTGTGACACAAACAGCAAGGGATCAACAGTGAGATATTGAATATGAAGTATGTCCATATTTTCTTAGGCTGCCAAGTGCTTATGTGCAGGGGTCATTCTGTTAACCAGTAGTAGTTAGCAGGATGAAAATATGTTGCTATTTTTTAATGGTATTTCAGAAATTGGACATAGTGGTGACTGAGGAATGATATTGCATCAGCTTCCTTTGAAAAGGTTAGTCTTGCTATTCTTGAGTACTTTATTTTGAGTACCCTTTTTTTGTATCCAACTCACTTCCAGAGGTCCTGATGCTGTACATGGAAATACAACACTATGTATAGTACATCGCCACAGATATGTCCCACATTTTCTAAGGTCAGCACTTGCAACACACAAAGCCACGATAGCTGGAGATGGAAAAGAAGCTAATTAGATCATTTATCTCTTTTGAAGGCTAACTCTTGACAAATGTTAGGAATTTAGTCCAATCTAACTGAAATGTTCCAACCATTTAAGATCTCCTCTTATCTCTTGGAAGACCACTTAAAGGTCAAATGCATATCAAGAAGCACTATGATAATGTTTAAGCCCCAAATTCCACTTCTTAGCTTTACTTTTTCACTATGATCTCTGCTTCCCTGGGCTACCCTAAGTAATTCCTTTCCTTCCTTGACCCTTTCATGCCCTTCTCAAGATTAGTGTTGTGCTGTTTATAAACATTTGTCCTGGTGCTAAGAAAAAAACATGGAAATTATCACCATGAATGACTAGAATTAATAGCTTTCTCTTACCAAAAATGGTGTGACTTTTTTTCCTTCCAACCAAATTCTTAATTGAATATTTTATGTGAAAATAATGTAGAATTCAGAAATAATCACTAAGTGGGTCAGTGGAAAGTAACATGATTCCAGCTTCCCAGTGCTGGCCATGAATCCTTGCTAACATTCAAATTTTCATTTGGCCTGTCATGAACCATCTTTTCAAACTTCTCACTGCATACTCAAGGCAACAGGATCCTGTGGATCTTCAGATCCCTCAGCATAACCTGAAAAGTTACTAACAGTCTTTCAGTGACAGTCTGGGAATCAGCTTCCATCTGCAGATTTAGTATCTGCTTAGCTCCATCACAAGGTCTTGCTTAAATCTGCAGTGACCCATTTGACACAGCACTCCTGTCTAATTTTCCATCTGCTTTCCGTGATTTATCTTTCTGATGCAGCTACCTGCTGCTGCTGGATTCACCCCAGATTCTTGTACATAAATAGGTAAAAGGGGAAAATGCATGGCACTGAGCCTGATGTTTTATTTCTTTTTTTTTTTCTCGATGGCCATATACTGCTAAAGTGCCTGGTGCTAGTGGTACTGTGAACACATGGAAGACTTTGGCTTGGGTCCCTGCCTCTTACAAAGGTAAGGCACAAGATATGTGTAATCAATGTCTAGTCAAGCATCTACAACATGGCTACAAATCTGGAATTAAACCTCCCTTCCTTTTCAAGAGATATTTGAAAATAAAGGGTTAATAAGGACTACTGTTACCACCCATTTGTCCAGGGAAAAAGAGGATATGGATGGATGGATTCATGGATCGATGGATGGATGGAGATAAACCAGGTGACTATCAGTGGAGGAACCTCGTCTGTGCCTGCAGTTGAAGCATGCACCATGTCCCTCATAATTTTCATAACTACTTGGAGCAAAGTCTGACAATAGCATGAAAAATGGTATATGAGAGCTCTGAGGATAGGAAAGCATTAAGTCAGTAGGGCTCATCACAGAGTTATGGCCTCATTTCCATGACAGTGTCATGAGCCTCTCATGTCTAGTAACCCTGCAAACAATCGTAAGAAATGGATGCTTCCTGTTGCCATTATCAGGGTGACTTTTTGTTCACAGCCAAGTGGATCTGTTGAATCCTAGTTGGATCTGTTCAAATGCTCCTGTGGCACCTGATTTCTCATTTCAAAGAAAGGTTGGTAGCACACAACTGGTTTTACTCTTTTGTTCTGTTTTGTGTGTTTAATATATTTAGAGCTCATGCTTAAATGAACTCTGAGATTTAGTCCCTGAGCTGGAGGAGTCAGCTTTTTCTTTACATTCTGGTACTTGGATGTTGGAAATACCAGGTAGTGACTAGATTTCATATTAATTTCTCCTTGTGCATAACTTATTGAGGTACCAAAAGCAGTTACAGGGAATTTCACAGTTTCACAAATACCAAGAGTGAGGTATTTCACTTGGGTTTGCCCACTTAGTATATTTCCATCTTCATTTGATGTTCCCTATGGGAGTTCTTTAGGAATTAGGAAGTTCAACCCTTAGAGAAACTAACTGAATTATAACTTTGTAAGGGGAAAATGCACATGGGAATGAACTAGAGACAATGCAGTCATTTGCGATCTAGTAGCACCTTATGCAGCTCTCCAGAGACAGGGATCCCAGAGTTCATCTCTTCCTGCACCACTGCTCAGTGTGTGGCCTTCACAAGTGAACTCGGGAGAAGCAATACCACATGAAGACTCAAGCTGAGATGCCACCACAGGAGACACCATCATCACATACTCTTCAGGAGCAAGAATGTGCTTTTAAACAAAAATTGCTATGATTTAACATCACAGCTGAGCCTGAGACCCAAGGACTACACAGCGTTTTGCTGAGCTCAGTTACAAGTGGAGAGACAGAGGTGTTGTAATACTTTCAACGCTTTTCATAGACTCAGGAAAAGCTGCTCAGATATTTTTCTAAAAAGCATTTATTCCTATTTTAATTTGCGGATTCAACTAATAAATTTGGAGGGAAAGATCTGGTTTTGTCTGTGCTCTGCATTTGAAAGTGAAAAACACTTTTGAGATTGCATTGAAATATCTCATTTTCAAAATGAGAAGAAGGTGGGAGGCTTTTTTGGTTCAAAACTACTCTCTGGGTAAGCTGTTCTTATATATTAAAAGAAAAACAAGGTTTAAAATTGGAATAGGACCAACTTTGAAGCATTTCAACTGATGCCACGTGAATACTTCTTAAATAATTGTTTTTTGAACATGAGAATTTTGGCTTTGTCCTCGTTAGAGTGGGAGGGAAAAAATTAGAAATCTTAAGAGTCTTGAGGAAAGAAAATTCCATATGTATTCTGCTTATAGACAGCACAGAAACGAAATACTTCTAAAACCTGTCTTGCAAAATGCTCAAACAATGACCAAACGTTGCTTAAAAAACAGAGACTACCAATGCAGGCATAGGTATTGGATTTTTGTATAGCATTCATTCTATAAAAACCTTAGTGTGATATTAAAACGTCTTGTCAAAAAAGTAGACAATACTAAAAGTAGTCAAGTTACTAATATTAAACTTACATTTGTTCTGATCAATTTACTTTGTCTGTATCTGAATAAGCGTTGGACATTTCTTCAATGACAGATAATAGTTTGCTGTCATTATTTGTGAGAGCATTCACATGGGCAATCTGTAACCTACAGATAAGAATACAAGGTGGTCAGTTCTGCTTTGGGTGACTTTCTCTTCCACCTCCTTTTCTGTTGGGGTCACTGACCTGGCCTAGCATGTTGCCTCCAGGGTCTGAGTCACTGCAAAGTGCTCTCCAAATTTCTTCAACTCAAGTCTTTTATTCTGAGTTATTGAGATTTTTTTAACAGGCTTTATGGGAGCATTTCAGGGAGACACCTAGTGAGGATTTTGTTCCTGTTCTCAGGACACTCTCCTGTTCCCCTGACAGAGACATTTAGGATTTTGTGCAACATCATCCCAGTGCTACCCAATGTATGTAGCACTGTGAATTAATGCCTTGAGGGATTTGGGACAGAGCAGTTGGTCTTTCTAGGCTGGCGTGGACAAACAGAAGAGCAAGAAAACCTTTGTAAAGAGGAGGGTACTCTCCCCAGGTTTTTACTCTGGGCAGTTTGCCTCCTTCTTTAGTCTATGGGGTATCTCATAGACAAATAAACCTGTTTCAGGTTGGGATGAGACATTACAATAACAGAATAATCTCTTCCTACTTCTTGGAGAGCCTACCTGAGGGATTTAGGCTGCATGCCTAAAACCTTGGATCCAGTAGTACATTTTGAGATAAAGCTGAAAAACATAAACCTCTTTCAGCCATCCTGCCATCAAAAGGCTCTGTTCAGCCAGCCTTTCTGTTCTTTTCCTTTTTTCATCTTTCCTCAGAGAGCTCTTTAGAAACATGTAGGCTTAGTCTGACAATATAATATCATATTGAAAGTCACAAAACCTTTAAACATAGTATTAGACCCAGAAAACTTACCATGCCTCAAGAGAAATGCATGCCCTAGCTGTTTTAGCTGAACTGAGAGTATGGGGTTGAACCACACAATACTTATTAAAACCAGAAATTATCACCAACTGCAACAGGAAAACCAAAGCCTTGGCCATGGTGGGAAAAGATATGTGTCCGAGGAGATTACGTTCTAAAAAGTGGTGACTCTCAGAGAAATTATCAGAGATATGCTACCACCATATCTGTGTTAGGGTCTTTGTGTCAAATGGTGTAGGCTCCGAAGGAGATAAATAGAAGACCTGATGAAAATAGAGAAGTGGTATTATCACAGTAGAAATGATACCGGACCATTTGTATCCCATTTGGGGGTTCAGACTGGACTTTCATTAAACAAAATAAGAAATAAGAAAAAGATTTCATAGCCTATGCAACAGTCATTGACGTTCCTGTGGGTCTGCAGGAGGACACTTCTGAGCAAGACCTCGCCAGCTTGTATTAAAAATGTAGTAGAGGTGGAGGCTACCCCAAGCCAAATGGTAGGAACAGTACTCTGACAACATGAGATGATGGAGCTGTATGTGTTCCTTCTACCAGTGTTACCAGGATACCTGTGGGGAATGTTGTAAATGTTCATGTAAATTTTGGCCTAGATGGAGATTTTGGCTTTTATCAGACATAGAAGTAGGATGAAATAAACAGAGGAATGACTTAAAGAGAGATTCTAATAGAAGTATAGGCAGGATTTTCTTGTTGAAGAGTAAAATTTGCGAAGGAGGTATGAAGATTACCAAGTATTATGGTATGAAATTGAAGAAATCTCCAGCACCCCACATAACTCATGCATTTGTTATGTCACTGCATGGATAGGGAAATCCCAGCCTATGCAAACAGGGCAAGATTTTGATTAAAAGTAGATACTGACACTTGGGTGCTATGAGAAATGATAAGCCCCTGAGTTTTCCAAGTACCAGGTCATTGTTCCGTGTCACTGTTTTCTTTGGAAGCCATTGCTTTCTCACTAGCCTGGCCAGAATATAAATTAATTACATGGAAAAAAAAAGACAAGAAAAAGAAAAATTTGGACCTGATGTTTGGTTGATTATGAAACTGGCCTCATCCCGCTGGAAGGAGTGAATTTGCTGGCACTTGGCAAAATGTAAATCTGGCAACTTACACAATCACATAGCACCCACAGGTTCCTGCATTGCAAAGGCACATGGTGACAGTGACAATAAATTAGGAGACTTTCCAGATGAATTATATCTTCCTCTGAAAACTCTAAAATTTACTCCAGAGAAAGTACAAATATCAGTGATTTTCGTATTATTTCAGTTTGGCTTACTGGTACTGCAATTCTTTTTAAGATTTTATAAGTAAGAAAGATCTGAATCCTCAAAGGTGCTAGGTCAAACTTTCCTCTAGTGATAACAAACAGCCAAATTGACCCAATATATCAGAATACAAGGTGATTTGTCATGCTGGGAACACAGTCTGTGATATTAAAGCAGGGAGATCTCATGTCAGGCACTGGCTGAGAGCTGGGTTGAAACAGAACCCTTGTAAGTTCTTCTTGAGCTTAAATTGTTCTGTGTTTCTGCAATCCTAAAAATTCAAGTACCATGCAACCCTTGTAGCTGCTGTGCTTTATTTCATTACTCTGTTGGTCTTGCTGCAGCCCACCTTGCTCAGAGACAGATGGTGAAAGAGATGCTGAATATACTTTCTTACTTATGTACAAGGAGCTGAAGAAAGGGAAAAAAAGCCTTTCTGTGATCCTCAGTCAGATGCAATCGTAGAATGAGATATTTGAGCCCAAAACTGTGCAGCTACTGGTGTGTAGCTGCTTCCTTGCTGGAACCCCAGGCCCCTCAGGGATGGAGCTAAAGGAATAGTTTCTAGCCTTTTCTATTTCAGAGCTGTGTTGCTGCAAGAGATGATGAATAGCCTTCATTGTGGACGCTCCTTCCCTGCTGCGGCTCCCACCCTTGTCTCAACATTCCCATCTGGATATAAATCTTGCTTTTCCCTGTCCCCTTCCCCCACTCTCCTCATCTTCTTCCCCTGCAGCCCACTCCAGACCTCCCTCTCCTCCTTATCCTTTGTGGAAAGCTGGAAAGCTGATAAATAAATCATACCTGCCTTGCTGACCAGGGTGATAGTCACCCAATCCATAACTACTACATGATTTCCTTTGCCAAATGTTGGAAAATGAAAAACACACTGTCCTTTTGAACAGATCAGCATCTGTGTACATACAGAACTGTTATTGTGGGACTACCAGCATATCTGTTTTGGGGTCTATCATTTTTCACCATATACTGACCTAGGCAAAAGCTTTCATTGAGCATGAATTACAAATCACTGAGGGACACACTGTTGACTCAGGCCATTACTATTATTTTGTAGATATTCCCTGGTCTCCGCCAAAAGGAAAAAAAAATCACAACCAAAAAACAACCAACCCAGGAAATAAACTGGTTTAATTGAAAGCTACATTTACTTTTCCAACTTTGCCATCATATTGAAAACCATTTAAAATATGAGCTTCAGATAGACTACTACAGACAAATATTTTTATTCTTTTTCACTGTAGACACTGGAGAGACATTTGAAGAGCAAAGGATAGATTGTCGTGTTTGTGTCAAATTTTTAAACTAGCCCTGAAAATTGCATCTACCCTGCACTCTTGATCAGATCTATAGCAAGTGGAAAAAACACATCTCTTACATTATAAGGAAACATTCAGAGCCAGGTTTTGAAGTTTCAGGCCAATGTCTGGTGATGTACATTAGTTAAATAGTTGAAGGGAATCAAACAAAAATTAATTAAATAGTTGAAGGGAATTAAACAAAAATTGAACCTGCGAAGGGGCATGATGTGGAAAATGTGTAAGTTGGGAAGGGACATTTGTGTTGCATCATTTCCTAACTGCGAGAGGTGCCAGGCTGCAGACAGTCTCTGGAGATAAATGGTGGATGAGGTACTGGTTGGGCTATTTTAAAAGATGACGGAACACTACTGTGGTGGAAAGAGGGAACATTTCTCCTCACTTATAGATCCTGCTACAATGAATTACGTGCTTGCATACAGCTTGTTACAACTTCTGTTCCAGGAAACAGGGTTAACATGTGCCTAGGAAATGAACAAATTGCAACAATTTGTGATTCCACATCATTGGTGTGCTGCATCATGTGAGAACCTGGCTTACACAGTCCTGAAATCTGCTTCCACTTGCAGAGAGATAACAGAGAAAAGTACAGCCAAAGGGAATATGCTGATCTACACAACTAATTGGAATCTGGCCTTGGGCCTTTCCTCTAATTATATGACATTCAAATGTAATGAAGCAAAGTGAAGCCTCACTTCTACTCAGTGACCCAACAAGGGCAACTTTCATCATCTGTGAGAGGGAGACTTGTAGATCCAAAGAGATATTTCAGTTCCAAAGTAGATGTGGTCATCCACTGCAAGTGTCTCTCTTCTCTTTTAAACTGCAGAAGGAATATGGGACAATTAAACTCCTAAATTGATAGCTCAGGTAGGTCAAATGAGTATAAGTGAAAATTTTGTGAAAATTTGCTTGACAGTATAAAGGCACTTCACCTCCCTCTGGTCCCAGCTCTCTGATCTGAGCTTTCCTCAACAGTTCGTTGCTCAGCCCTGCTATTTTTGCTTTCAATCAAAATTTATTTATAAAGACAGTGATTTGGTACAAATACAACATCAGAAGCTGAGTGTATGCACTGAGACAGTGATTGAGCTCAGCACAGCAGCTCAGGCAGCGACGCCACTTTACACCACCCGAGGACTGGGTCCAATTTAGTAGGACAATCTTTCCCAGATTTGGGAGGCGGGGAAGAAGGAGTGTGCTTTTATTTTTCATTCCCTGGTGGATGTATGGAAACAGGCTGTACTTTTCTGGAATGTGTAGGATCTTTTGCATGGTGACTTGCGACGTGATCGTAAGCAGGCAAAGGAGTGCGTGCATGTAAGAGCACACACACATACAGACACGCGCACAGGCACACCTCAGCCTGCCGGGCAGCCTGCCCACTGAGCACTTGATGCTGCAAGTCATGGTGATTAGCAGAGTTTCCCGCTGCAGCCTGCTTGATAACAGGGACATCAGCATATACAGACACCTCTGGCGTGAGTGGAACAGTATTTACTTTGTTCTGACCAGGCTCTTACATGATCTCTTTGCTGTGACAGCTGACAAAAGGAGAGAGAAGGAAAGCATTAATAAAAACTGATGTTCCGAGTTGAAAGGGTCAGGAATGCAAAAGAAAAAGAACTGGTAAATGCAGCCATAAGGAAATAATGTGCCAGTGTAGTTTCTATATCTGGTTTCTATATCTATTCTTCCTGGTTAGAGCAACAAGCATTTTATTTCTGCCCTTCGGGCTCAGGATGTGATCTCAGTTGTGCTCTTACCACTCTGGATGAACTCCTCAGGCAAAGTCACGGGAGTTGCTTGAGGTGTATATAGGACCAGAAGACATTGAGATTTATATCCCAGTCTCTTCACTCACATCCTCTTGGTAGTTACCTGACATCTCTCTATAACACTTCCACATGTAGAAAACCAGCTCCTTCCATAAGCTAAACTTTTCATCAAATCTACTGGTCCAGTGAGGGAGCTGTCTGTGTAGCTGTTGGCTCACTTGAATGGATCCTGCTTCAAAATGCAGAAGCACATTAGAAATTCAAAGTCTAGCTGTCCTTCTGGAGCTCTGAGGATGGGTAACATCTGCTGCACATGCACACAACATTGACTGGTCAGGGGGATGGGGAGGAGGTGGTGTTTGGAGACTCGAGGTTGGTCTCAGCACATATGCTTACCTGAAGCATAATCTGTCAGTCCTTTTTCTGTTCAACTTTGATTTTTGATGGCTTGTGAGCAGAAAGTTTCTATCCCATGATGTGCTAGATCCATTTCAGCTTGGTCCAAATCTATGGGATCTACAGAAATTGTCCAGACATCAGCTGTGTGAGCAGACAGTGGAAGGGACAGATCATCAAAACTGCACAGATTTGTTCTGCCAAGAGGCAGTGCAGATCTGCTGGCACTAGGAAGCAGAGTATGCATATACAAGTTTCTGGGAACTTGAAACTACAGATATGAGGACAACTTCTAAATAGCACAATTTGCTGGTTGGTGCAGTCTTCCAAATGAAGTACTGGGATCAATATTAATAAACAGAGAAACTGCACTAGCTGTCCTTGTGTCTTTGATAGATAACATCAGGCTTACCCTCACTACAATCAGAATCAAATGTGTACAGAAGCTCTGAACCAATTATATTTCATCCAATTATATTCTGTCAGACAAAGACCTCCTCCCACCCCCCAAAACAGCTGGGGTCTAAATTTGATGTTAGTGTCTGGGAACTCATGAAATGTTTGAGTTTCTTGGTTGCCTCCAGATGACACTTAAAATGACTACAACTTACCAGAGCACAGGACAGTCTCATAATAAAGGTGAAATTTCCTGCTCAATGCTGCATTAATGCAGTTTCCAGGTCTCCTTCAATTTTCCTACTTTATTGACGTGCCAACTTCAGGTGTCAGCCTCAAAGATAACTGTTCCTAACCTCTTCATCACCTCTTAGAGCAGCAGAACACCCCATACAGGGCTTCTCATGCTAAGCCAATATCTCCAGAAATAATAAGTTGTTGCATAAGCAGCTGAACTCTTGAAGCCAGATTTCCTGTGGAATTGTGTCCTCTTTTCCAGATGTTCCTTTCTTCTACCTCCTCAGCAATAACTTCATGTTTCTTATGTCCTTTCCACCTGGCAAAAGATGATGTGCACTGAGGCTAATCCAGTGTGCTTTGAGAAAGTCAGGAGGATATGATCTCTGCATTCCACTCAATCTAAGAGAAATGATTGCTCATAAAGCAAATTGCCATCAGAAAAAAGACGGTTCTTTCTGTTGGGGTAGTTATAAATGACAACTGATAACTACTCTTCCTTGTTTTGTTTCCCTTTCACTTTGTATAAGGTGTTAATGTGAAATCGTATTTAGTTAAGCACAATCAATTATATTGGCGTGGCTGTCTAGATGAATAAAATGATTCACTTGAAACACAGCTTTTATTTTTTTCTGATTGAAACATGTTTTCATTTACTGGACAGCATATTTTGATTTTATGGCAATGAAAACTTTCAGCAGTCCCCTGTAGAAATTTTTAGTGTGTTCTTTTCAACAGAAATGTCACAATGTTGGCTTTCTGTTCCAATTTGGAATACAAATGCTCCTCTCTCAAATTCCAGAATATCCTAAGGAAAGGAAATTCTGGTTTCTGACTGCCTATAATTATAATCCAAAAGCAGCAAATATTTCATCAGGAAAATTATACTGTAAACACTGAGTTTCTAGCAGGGAGGAGTGGTAGTTAATAAAAGCCACTGAGAATTGACTGAAAACCAACTAGTAAAGCAAACCTGACTTCATTCTTTAGACATAGCCTTGAGATGAAGACCATGGCTAAACATCTCACAGAAGGTTGATCTCCATCTTTCTTATGATTTGAAGGTCTCGAGAATGGCCACCTAAGGATCTGCGTTCAGAGACACAGCTTCAGCTACATCATCCTTCCAGTTTGGGGCTCACATTTGAAGTAAGAGAAGTGCTCTTGATGGAGATAACCTCTAATCAGATAAAAACCTATATTCCTTAGGCTTTAGAGCTCTGCAGTGGCATTAAGCTTCATCTTACTGGTGATGTCCAAAGAACAGCAATATCAGAGCACTTTTAAGGAAAGAGCATAAGGGAATTCTCCCTTGTCATTTTGCTTCCTGTACACCATGAGTTTTTGATTGAGAATTGAGGTTTTTACTTTTTATTTCTTTGAGGATTTTGTTTTGGGTTTTGGTTTGTGTTTTTGTTGTGGGTTCTTTTTAGTATAGTTTCCATTTAACCAAAGAAATGCATTGTGACTTTGATTTATTTTCTCTATTTCTAACCAATGTAGTGTTTAAATTTGAACCTTGAATGCAGGCCATTAACTTTTTTTCAGTAAATTTTCCTGCTTCCTATCTGAAAGGAAGTTACAGGTTTTGGTTGAAATCACTGATTTAGTGTTTTAAAGTAAACACTAAAAGTAAAACTTCACTCCATGTATTCTTTGCCTGTGTGCTTCTTTCAAAAAAATCATGTGAATCCTATTTATTGCCAAAAGAAAAAAAATTCCCTTCCAACCCACACCTTCTATGATTCTAGGATAAGTATATTTTTAAAACATTGAAACTTGACTTTTTCACTGGAAAAGCTGGAAACTGTAGACCAAAAAAGGAAAAAAATACTATGTGGAAATTCTTTCTGCTTTCCTCTTAAAACCCCCAGAATGTATTTTGAGAAATAATAACAATAAAGCAGTCCTTGAAACTTGAGTTCAAAAACTTTTTTAAGCTGAAGTGAAAAAATTTAATTTAGTGAATATACATCCAGAATATTGGATAATTTCCATGCTTCAGAAATCCATCATGCAATACTGTGCCTTTTACACAAGACAGGTTCTGGAACAATCCAGCAGGTTTATCAGCAAGGCAAATGTCCAACCTATTGACAGCATAAAAATAAATTTTGGAGTGGGGTAGAGATAGTGCTCTTAATGTTTGACTTAATGTGAGTTGACAGTATCATACCTGTAGTTTGACATGGTATGGTCAAGTGTTGGGAAGTAAACTTCTGTTACTTCATGTTTGGCACAAATGACTGCTGTGCATATTCGTTGCTTTCAGAGTCATCTCTGCCATGTTCCTTACAGCAAATCTTATTTATTTACATACAAAATATCCATCTTATTGCTATGATGCCACTGTTTTCTAAAACTAGATTAATTAGAAACTTTGGCTTAGCAAGAGAATGTAGTGAAGCCCAAATCACCTTTCAAAGCGTGTGTTTTCATATATGACTTTTACATAAAAATATATAGATAAATGCACATAGGTATCGACATACAAATACATATTTCCTTGGAATCATAAAGTGCAGAGCCAGAAGAGATCTTTGTGATTGATCATACATTCCATGTATCCCTCAAACAAGTTGAGTGCTTTAAAATTGATTTTTGTTTGAATGAGAACAAACATACAAAATACATTTTAAAAATCAGTTCAGTCCTGATATCAAAACTGATGGTGAGGAAGCCTTCACCAAGCCCTGTTTTTTACAGGATATGTCTAGATACTCATATGGGTGTAGATACAACTATATGTAAATAGGCAAACTCACATGAATACCTTAAACAGCTGAGTAAACTAGTAGAAATTATCGACACAGTAAATCTTTTCAGGCTCCTAAAATGTTCGTAATCTTAACCTTGTTCTTTGCCGGGTCAATGTATGCAAGAGGCTTTGGATGCAGCCTGAAAACTGGACTCCACTCCATACTCATGTTGTGGCTCTTCAGTTTAAAGCGTTATGCTCATATGAACAGAAAACCCCACCCAAACCAAGCAAACAAAAATAAACAAAAAAACCCCAACCCCCCTAAAAAAGCAACATCTGGTAAGTGGGATTGAGCTTTAGTAAGCTCATCCTGCAGTTCCAGCACTTGGACAGCGATGGAAAACAGGAAATAGACTTCACACCCCAGGCACGCCATCCATCAATGGAGTGTGAAAGAAATGTAAGGATTACTGCCATAGCCTTTAGGTGCCAGGCATAACTATCTAGAGATTGCAGAGTTCAGTTTTTGCTTTGCTCTGCCTATATAGTTGAGAGCTCCCCTTCCTCCCCCATTCCCTCCTGGCACAAAGGTGCTTATGGGGGTGGGAAAGGGAGCAAAAAAAATCAAATAAAAGAAGTACTTGAGCTTTGAAAAGAAAGCAGATGTTTCTGGGATCCTGATCACAGTGCTTTAGCTATGGATCTTGCCTGGGACTTCCAGAAAAGCAAATACCAGAGCCCCTGTTTATTGGCTGTTTCCTTGCTCACACTGCAACATGGCTTCCAAATGGAACAAGGCACTGTGCC
Organism: Calyptomena viridis; assembly: GCA_013390005.1. Classification (NCBI taxonomy): domain Eukaryota; kingdom Metazoa; phylum Chordata; class Aves; order Passeriformes; family Eurylaimidae; genus Calyptomena; species Calyptomena viridis. The sequence continues at coordinate 147,353 of WEIV01022221.1, forward strand.
AAAAATCAGCAGAATTCGCTTAGAAAAGGGGGATTTTTTTTCTTTTTATGGGAAGGAGCATATTCTTTCTTTCAGAGAAGGAAACCTTCCACTCCCTGTGAACCTGAAAAACAAAGTCAAACCTTTGGCATATCCTGTTCTCTCCTTGTGGGAGACCTATGGAAAGGGAGATCACAATTGAACCACTCAGTAAAGATGTGCACCACCACTAATTTTATTAGCATCTAATCAGTACAGTAGTGTGTGGAAAGAAGGCAGCACCCACCAAAGGCAAGTCCCATAAGCTTGGCATTTGTGAAAAGAAGGAAGAGACATTTGGATTGTAAATCTATGAACATCTTACCAGAAGCATTGTCATTTTTCTCTAGTTTTCAGTATCAGTTTCTCTTTCACTCTCCCAATGTTTCAGACAGAGCAACAAGTGCAACATCTTGGGGATATGAGGGTATTGCCTGCTTGAAGCTTTCCCAAAGAGATTTCCATCTCTGTTCTAAAATCAAGACATTTCTGCTCAGGGATTTGCAGATAACAAGCTAAATCGTCATCCTAACTGCTGCCGACAAGGTTACTTCCATTACATGGTTCAGGTGTATCCACAAAATCTGCAATATTTTAGAAACTGTACCAATCTTCCTCAAGGTGAGGCCTATTATCAACACCTTGTATTTCTCAGGGTGTGCACCATCTTTATTTTGGCTCAGCCCTGGCCATAGGTGCACCAGGTGACAGCCTCACTTGAGAGTCTGTTGGAAAGGGGAGAACAGGGTGTGAAGCTGTCAAACCACAATTTTCACAAGACACCGTGGAAGCTGAAGAGCAGTGGCTGAAAATTTAATAAAGCAAATGAAACAAAATGTTTCATTTAAGGAATGTGAAAATACGTTGTTTTAGTTGGACGCTGTGGCTGTCCACTAAAAAATTCCTTATGGCAGGCTTGCAGCTATCAACAAAAGTTGATATTCTCTATGGAAAGCAAACGATTCCTTTACAAGTCAGTTTTCCATGGAGGCAAACCCTTCCTTTTTCTTACAGAGGAAAAACAAACAGTTTTGATGAAAAAATATAACCAGATCTTACAAACAATAATCTTGTATGAGGCACAACTAACAGATCCGTCTGTATGAGGCTGCTCTGTAGCAAACATGTTCCAGCCCAGCCTGTGTCTCAACAATGCTTGCTAGTGAAAGACTCCAGCAGGTCTTTCTGGGGAAGGGATGTTCATGACTTCACTATAGTCTTCTACTTACTGTTCATTGGGACAATACAGTATGTTTTCCAAAGCCTGCTGTTTTATGTATCACTAGTCCTGCTTGCACACAAGAGGAGCAACCCATCAACAGTGAAAAGGTTTTATGGGTCAGTCTTGAGAACAGACATGATATCATCCCAGTTTGTCCTAGAGAGAAGAGGGGGATATTTGGTCCTAAAAGGAGCTACAAGTTGTTTTTGTGATCTTGAGGTAGGCTAAAACAAGGCAAAGGAAAATTGAGTTCCTCATTCTGAGGCTGCAAGACCATTGCTATACTGTCTCTGTGTGTGAAAAGCAGCATGTAGCTTCCAAATCCAATTTTCCAGATTCCAACTTTCTTTATTACAGAGCTCTTCCTGCACCAGAGAAGGACAGCAAAACTAAACAATAATCTTGGCAAAGGAATAAACTGTATGCAAATGTTAGTTTTGTCTTTTCCGTTACATCACATTGATGACTATTGTTTGTGTGCTGCTGTGACATAACTGGGCTATGAGTTCAGGACAAGATTTCCCAGTTATGTTGTTCTCAGACAGGTGGGAAAATTCATGAAGGCCCTTTGAAAATGAACACATTACGACTGAACCTTTTTTGTCAGAGCTTAATAGTTTATTTTATAATAATTTATTTTAAGCAGAAGAGATGTGATCACCTGTGCTCTCTGGGATGTACGTTATGACTATGACAGGCTTCTTCCATTGACATATGTTGACTTCAGTGTTTTCTTGTTCCTCTGGACTAAGCAACTTCTGTTCCAGTTCATAGTCTGTTAGGAGGTAAAAACAAAGTGTATTTATTATTGAAGTTTCCAAATCCAAATTCCAAATTCCAGATCAAAATTAGGGAAATTTTTTTTGTTTGTTTTGCCTTTCTTTTTCTCTTACTAGCTTTCATTTTGACTCTGTTTTTGTGGTTTGTTTGTTTGTTTTGTTGGGTTTGGGTTTTTTGTTTTGTGGGGCTTTTTTTGTGTGTGTTGTTTGTTTGTTTGTTTTAATTAAAATGAAATTAAGAAGACTATGCAGATCTCAGTAGCAAGGACTTATGGTTTTCTGTCATTTTCCTCAAGAAAAAGTGTTCTAAGGATAGAGGCCAAAATATCTAGGTTTAGATACACTTGAATTAAATTGGAATTATTATTGGGGAATAATTTGCTGACTCCTGGATGGTCATGAAGGACATTGGTCTGGTTCTGGTGTCACATGGCACCTGCAAGATCTCAGACTGAATCTCAGGCAAAGACGGCTCTGTCTTTGGCAAATGTCTTCCAGAGTTAAGAGTTACAACACAAACCTCCTTCCTTGATGTAAAATAAACCATAGATATTAGCATTAGAATTGCAGAACTGATTGTTCTGGCAGCTTGTGTACAGTTTCATTAAGAGACAAGCTGTCATGGTTTAACCCCAACCAGCAGCTAAGCACCACACAGCTACTCACTCACCACCCCCGAAGACCTGGTGGGATGGGGAGGAGAATCCAAAAAAGATATAACCCGTAGTTTGAGATTATAACAGTTTAATAGTTGAAATAATGTAAAATATAATAACAAAACCAACCACAATAATAATTCAATACTATTAATAATTATATAA
>WEIV01022221.1:150250-165666 GCA_013390005.1 Calyptomena viridis
GTGATGCACATTACAATCACTCATCACTCACTGACTGATGCCCAGTCCATTCCTGAGCCATGATTCCAGCCAGCTCCCTCCAGTTTATATATTGAGCATGATGTTCTATGGTATGGAATATCTCCTCAGTTAGTGCAGATCAGCTGTCCTGACCATGGTCCCCCTCAGCTTCTTGTGGCCCTTCCTGCTGGCAGAGCATGGGAAACTGAAAAGTCCTTGATTTAGAGTAAGCACTACTTAGCAACAACTAAAACATCAGTGTGTTATCAACATTTTTCTCATACAAAATTCAAAACACAGCACTGTACCAGCTAATAGGAAGAAAATTAACTCTGTCCCAGCCAAAACCAGTACACAAACCCAATGCTAGAGGGTGACCCAAAGGATCTTCTCATCTGTCAGCATTTGTCACTTCTACTTTGCAACTGAAAAACAGACAAATTCAGAGAGTCCTGTAATTTTCTCTGGATCACAGGAATCTATTTCATAGTCAGGAGTTTAACTGAAGAATGTGTTTAATGCTTTAGGCACAAAGTTGCTTGTTTCTGATGTCCCTCTGTTTTCAGAAGCACAAATCCTAGGCAGTGAAAGATGCAAACTAATCGCAGCACTTTTCAAAGCATTGAAAACAGTGGAAGAAATAGTCAAAAATTGAGAGAGAGAAAGCGACATCATTCTTCTTTGTTACCCCAGCCTAGAAAAATAGACTTAATGAAGTTATGTACCATAAGTAGAAAAGGCCCATCTCAGCATTTTGTGGAGACTTCATGAATGATGTCTAGTAGTCGCTTTCCCTCTCACCAGTTCTTTACTTATTTGCTGAATGACAAAATTCTATTTAGAATCTCAAAAAGCTTTGGAATTAAAAACCATAAAGGAACAAGATTTTCATGATTTTGCTCTGCTTGTCTGTCTTTTCACGTTGATATTCTTGCAATAGTTTTTAAAAGCCATTAGTATATTTTTATGAAATTTATCAGAGGTGGAGATTTCAGAGAAAAGTTACATCAAGTTCAGTGAAAATTTGCTTTTGCATATAGCCAAGATCTTAATTAAAGTTATTGTTACAAAAAAAGGTTGCAATAGAGTTCAGTAGTTATCTTGTATGTATGTTTTCTCCTTTTTTCCCCTGGCAGGTCACTTGGCACGTACTCAGAATCATCCACAACATATTGATACTTTTCCCACTGGTAATTAAAAAGCATGGGAGGAAGGTGAAGGTATATGGAAGAGAGTTAAGAGACACAGGGATGAAACTGAAGGTGTGGTGAACTTCGAGGATGCGACAGTGTGCAGGTACTCTGGGGGCTTGAGGGGGGGAGAAAAAAGGGGCAAATGGAGTTGTTAGCAGGAGAATTTACTGGTGGAGGAGACACACCTGGAAGAAATCAAATGTCATTTATTTGAATCTGGCACTCACAAGACTATTTGTTTCATTTCTCAGGGAACTCCCATCCTGAAACCTCCAGGCTTTTTTGGCAGCTATTGCTGTTGGTATTCTGACAATGTCAAGTCTCTAGTCAAGAACTGTTCTCTTGCTAATTGTGGTATATACTAAAAGTCTGAAGGTCACAGTGTCTTTGAGTCAAAGCAAAGACAAGACATATGGATCAGAGCACAAAGTCTGAAAATGATTTTGCTAAAGTCTTATGGAGTATGGAACTAATAACTATACAAGGAATGTCAGATCCATAGTTGTCTCATTTGAGCCATGTTAAGTATTTCAAATTGACCAAATCATGTGGAACTGGTTGATGATTACTAGAGAGAGGTGCCTGAATGACTTAGCTGTTGTATTTTTCTTCAACTCTGTTTGGGCTCTACTTCCTGCATATTCAAAGGTATTAATTTTACTTACTGAGAAACATTTTATAGGTCAATGAAATCTTACATAAATATTGCAGAATAGCCACTGAGTGAAAATTTGTTATGATTATTCATGTTTATGTTTGGTGGCTAATCCTATGGGCCACACACAAGCACTGCTATAAAACCTGTATATTGAATAATAACATCTTGGAGCTCTGACCTCAAGTCCTGGTGGTGAGCAGGTTTAATGAAAATAAAAAGTCTATTAATAAGTTGCACAAAATTAAATAAGGTGCATAATTAAGTCCATTAAAAGCTTTTCAAGAGTCCACTTAGACCACATTTATGACAGAAAAGTAAAAAACTATTGGAAATACTTTCAGGTACTGAAATGTGATTGTCCATATTCTTACACTGCTCAATGTAACACATTACCTGATATCTCTCAGCACTTTCTATCCAACTAATACTCTCCAAAATTTATTTCCAGGTGTGGTTCAGAAACTGATCCAGAAACCTTTTACAGGAGGCAGTTTTCAGGTAGCCAGACTATTTTGGGGGTCTGAGAGAGGCGGCAGTCCAGTTATTTCATGCCAATTGATTTTCGTGCCAGAGAACATTCCTGGGCACATGTACATGCTCTATTTGTATCAGTCTCATTGTGCTCTGGGTGTGTCTGGCTCAGAAGCTTACAGTTAATTGAATTGCTGAGACTGAGGATGGAGGTGAATTTTTCTCCAGTTCAAATTTGTGTTTGTGTCCTTCCGTAGAAAGAGGCAAGGTCTATTTTCCAAGAATCATATGAAAAATTTCTTTTTTAGAATGGAATCTTTGCAGTACCCTTCATGGCTTTTGTTAGCTGTTGTTGCAGCTTCCCAGCTTTTCCTACAGTCTCCATTTTGCTGTGTATTGAGAGAATCTTTCAGCCTCTACTATGGGAACATCAGAAGTAAAAAATTTGTGGTCCCTCTAAGTGAAAACCTACTGAAGAGCTCCAGCAATCATGGAGACAAGGCTTAGTAACCTAGGCAATCCACCCGAGATCTCTGTTCCTAACTTCACAGGGAAAAAATAATAATCTGTTCTTCCTCAAGTCACAGAAGTTCAAGAAAGAGAGGCTTAATTCAGTTAAAAAGTCAACTTGAAACACCCACCGAAGCCTCTTTGCTACCAAGTCAAAAGCTCAAGGGAAACAAGAGGTTTTGAGCAACTCCATGCTTTGTAACCAGACCAGGTTTATGCTTATGCATGGTAGACATGCTAATTTCTAAAATGCAGCAGTTTGGGAAAAGTTCGCTTAACACTTACATTTTGCAGCTGAAAGTAATTAATTAGCATATTCGTTATTTTTTACACAGATAAATACAGGGAATAGTGAGATGAAACTCAGATTTTTCTAAATTACCCGTGATTTGGGATTTTCAGTGATTACTCAATGTCTTAAGATCTGTGTTTAGTCCCCTAACCACCATGGCTGCTGATTTGCCTTTGGATATTTGCCATCTGTGAAAACAAAGGCAGGTGTGGCCCATCTAGAGCTTTAACCAGTGGACCTTCCTTCATTTCTGCATCAAACTTGAAGAAATTGTAATTGAGGTAAAAAGGAGTCTGTTTTTCTGCACTTTTCGTGGTACTGGTGCAAGTTTTCTACATTCTCGGCTTATGTCTGTCTCATGTTGGTGATTCCTCCTTCAAACTGAATCTCTTCTCATTAACTCTGCATCAATATAAAACATGGAAGAAAGACCTTTTTGTGAACAATCTCTTCCAGCACCTATCCCTCTCCAACTCCAACTGCCCTGTAAATGAGTCCTATCTGGGTAGGCTGAGTTCAGAAAAGGATGTTGCACTTATAGGAATTAAGGAAGTTTTTTGCTTTGTTGTAATATTTCTTTTTCTTGTTGCTCTAAACTGCCCAATCAGTAGAGGAAAAGATCCAAAACCTTAAAGCAACATGCAAGGAGATGCTTAAAATCTTACCCCCAAAGAAGCTGATTTATCTTTTAAGGTTTTAGGATTTTTTTTCTCTCTTCTCCTCCTGCTATACCTAAATTTGGCCTTCTAATAACATTTTCATAATATACCATTACACAAAGAACACAGCAAAAGCCCGTTCAGCTCAAGCCCAGCTGCTCGTAAAGGTTGGATGAATGAGTGGGCTTTTTCTTCACATTTTGCTCAATGTGTTTCTCAACACCTCTGAATTCAATACTTTTCTTTTTTAAAGGAGGAACTGGGACAGGATTTTCCTTTGCATTTTATATGTCAGTTACCTTTCATCAGCTCTGATCTAGAAGTGTGAGAAAGCATCTCTCGATGTTGGTATCTGGTGATCCAACAAGCCCGTAAGGTATATTGCAGTCTCTTGTAAGTTCATCAGAGGAATTCACGTGAAGAATGTAATTTTCATTAGTCCTGTTTTTATCAAGGGGACAAAACATGGGCATCTTTGAGACATGTTTTACTAAGAGGAGACTATGTAGGCATATGGTACATTTTGGATGCTATTTTCTCTGAAGTACACGTCTTCTGGACGCCTTCATCATATCCCTGATCCCCAAGAAGCTCTGTTTTCTACTGTAGGAGGTCAAATGAGGTCTAATGTCTTTCCCAGGTGTATGTTTTAGGTACCTGAGCCATTGCAGTGATGTGGGAAGGTTGGTCTGAGCTGCAAAGACAGAACATGTTCAGCCACAGGATTCCCTACACACATTTAGTCATAAAGTCTAGCCTACTACAAAACTACAGTTTCCCAGGGGCAAGGAGGGAGCCAAAGGAATTGATCAGCACCTCTGCAGGAGCAGAGACAATGAATACCAAGGTTTTCCCTATGAAAAGAGAACAAGAGTTATTGGCATGGTGGTGGTGAATAAGGAATTATTGTGCATTCTTTCAGTGAATATCTTCTGCTTCTAGCAAATTACCAAGAGGCAAATGGAAATGATAAAAACAAAGTACTTTTGTGCATAATGTAGAAGCTAAGTAACCCATGGAGATGCTGTGGAGAGTCAAACTTACACGGCTTCGATGAGAGCTGAACTGAATTAATGCAAGAAAAAAATCTGTCTTGGGCTGTTGAAGGTGCTGCTGATAGTTTGGGTGGACAGTGAAGAAAAGGTAGCAGGAACTAGAGTACTTGTCCTCTCCTTAGGCTGTGCCTAGGCACTGCTGTGAGTTCCTGGCAAACAAAAACACCAGTTGAGATGGATTTTCTTATTTTCTTAAAGATGTGTCCAAAAGAAAAATTACATTTTGAAAGTCCAAATGTTTCATTTCCACTTGCCAACTTAAATCTCATTTGTTTTATAACTGAGTCAACTTCAATCTTCAGAAAACATTAAGAAAATATTTTATTTCATAGCAAATGAAATATTCTGTGTTTTCTTCAAGTGGGTTTTTAATTTTTTTCCCCCTTTAGGAAAGCAAAACTGACATTTTTGTTTTGGGGGCATATGAAACTTCTCTTTTTCTTTCTTACCCCCTGGCAAAATTGACTATATTCATGCAGCTGTCCTTGAGAAAAGAGCTGCCTTTTTTCCCATGCTATCAAATTTGCTATTAAAACAAAACAAAGAAATAAAAGCAATGGCCTGGAAAAATAGTTATGGAGCATTGGAAACCAAAAGGGAAAGCTTGCCAATTGCAGTTGGTTTTAACCTTGAGGTGAATGAGGGAATGAATATTGTGTAGTTTACTAAGTCACTTCTAAAATTCTCTGGGTTCCTCCAGGATGAAGGGCATTATGTGAACACAAATTTTTGTTATTTGGACTTGTGAAATTTGAAGATATTATTAAAGGATGTGGTCAAAATTCCCTAGGCAAAAAAGAAATTCTCCCATCTTTTGCTCACTGCAATTGGATGTTTATAAGGTGCTTGTAGTTGGCTAATTCCCCGCTCTGTGTTAAATCCCATTTCAGTGGTTGTGTTCCTTTTCATTGGCAGAGTGTTATTTAATCTCTCAGAAATTAGTTTTACTGGGCAGTTCTCAGCGTTGCTGGATGTCAGACACCGTCTTAATCACAATTTTCTATTGGTGTTTCTCCTCTTGCACTTGAGGGGCAAAGACTTTTTAATGGCTACAGTTTTGCCATACAGGAATATCAGTATATGATGCAACAATGACCCTAAGCCAGACTTTTCCCACCATCTTTCCAGCATGTCGTAGTCCATGAGATAGGGCAAAGACAATGGCATCAGCTTGTTCTCCTCAGTCTCCAGATACAACAAATAGATTGAATCAGAAGACATAAATTCACCTGTTCTTTCTGCAGCCTGTTTCTGCCTAAAAGACAAATGCTAGTGCTCACGAAGCTTTGATTGGGTGTATAGCAACTTTTCTTCTACTTGCCAAGCACTCCCATTACACCAAACCTTCCTGCCCTTGTCCCCATCCCAGGCTTTAAAGACTGACAGTGAGGCTGACAATCTGTCAGCCCTTTTCTGAAAATTACCTCCAGCACAGAAGATTAAGGGCCTGGGTTCAGTCCATGTTTACCTGGAGAGTCATGCATTTGTTAGTAAATGCTACAGAGATAATGTGCTGTTCAGTTTTACAAGCAAATTCACACAGCAGCTCCTTTGTGGTTTCTGGCAGGTGCCCAAAGCTACTCTCCCAGAGGGTCACAACATGTGAAGAGAAAGGGACAAGTTAACATCCAATGTATGAGCTTGGCTGGGAGGGGAAGGGGATGAATACAAATTACAGGTGGGACAAGGCAGGACTACTTCACTATCGCAGTTCAGGCAGAGTCTCGTATTCAGGCTGCTCTCTTGTATGTGCTTTGTGTATGCTTTAGCATACACATACTAGGATTGGCAGATAGTGGAACATGGAGGGACCCTTCTGATACTCCTACCAATCCCTGGTAACTTGCTGGATGCAGCTAGAAATTACTATGTGAGTTGCCCTAATGAAATCATTCTGCCTGTATTTGCACTGTCAGTTTTTATAATTTTACAAAGATGAACACATTCAAGAAGCCTCCCGGCTCTTTAAAGTGCAAATCAGTCAAAATGGAGCAGCAGCCCAGAAGACAATACTGCCCTTTGCACATTTTCCAGTCTGCTGGTAATGACTTCAGTGCATCCCCACACAGATGTGCAGCAGGTTTCTAAAGGAATTGTGCAAAAAGGCCAGCAGATTGGGAAAGCACACAGGGATCCTTGTTTCAGCAGATGGAGAAGCAAACCTCTTGTCACCTCCTGGCCCAGAGCGTGACATTTGTCAAATCTGGGGCAAGCTAAAGGCTGCTGAAGCAGAGACCACAACAAATGCCACCATGATCCTCCATGCATCCAGCTCCCTCTTTGAAAGTGCCAGCTGTTCATCCGTGGAAGCAGTAATGCCTCCCATGCCTGGCATCCCCTCCCTTTCTTCCAAGGTTGAAATGAACCATCACAAAGAGTAGGGAACTGGACTAACTCCAAGGTAGAAAGGTGGGTGAAGAATGGGAAGGGGCTTTGGGAGAGGCTCATAATCTTAATTGATTTAAATTGGTGTTTTAGATTCTTTAAGGTAGCGATTCAAAAAGCTCTACAGTGCTCTTGCCATCTTTGAATGCAAGCACTTTAGACTATTTTAAGCTCCTGCAAAAGGAATAACAGAGCAGCATATAAAGTTTTCTCAGCTGACACTCGGGGGAGGAGAATTTGCAAGTAAAGAAGAAAAAGTCTTTGAAAATTCCTACCTTTTCCATTTTGAGCCAGCTTTTGGGTTGAATTGCATGATCCACATTGCTCCTTGCATAGATGTGGAAAGACCCCTAAGATGCTTCATGGAGGCCTGCCAGAATCAGGCATCCCTCTAGGAAGATGGTGCTCTGCACAAAAATTTCACTGTCAGAAGTGGAGGAGGTGATCACTCATATCTTGCTTTGCGTTTTCCCACTTCAATCAAGAATTAACAGGGAATAAAACCTAATCAGCTCCTGGCCTGCATTTAAGTCTCTGTACCCTTTAGATTTTCAGACTCTTGAAGGAGTTTTCCTCTACTTCATTTTTTTTTTTCTTAGAGGACACTACCTTCCTGGTTGCTCCAGTAAAGAAACAGACTTATAGGGCATCTCTGTGAGCACAGAGACAACTGTGAAAGTAGTTCTGAAGGATTCCTGGCAATGTCAGATAGGTAGAAAGATATTATATCCATTGCTATGTATGGTATGTGAAGTATATGTTGAAAACAATGTAAACTGCATTTTCATCCATATGAGGATGTGCCTCTCTTCAGGCTATTTCATACAGTCTTGTCTCTAAGAAACCTAGTGAAGCAAAAAGGGATCATCATATAATTAAAAAAAAAAAATCAGAAAGGCTATGAGAAACAAACCCGAATTCTGATAAAAATCTCTGAAGATTGGTTTAATTTCTTCACTTACTTCTCGCAAGAATGTTGCTCAGAAGGTGACACAGACCTCCAAGTGCTATTTGCATTTGCTATGATGCATTCAGAATTGTGACATATGTATCTAAGACAATTATTTCCAAGACTTCTAAGAAGTCAGAATGGGATGACACCACCAAGAAACATCTGTTTGTGAATGTGTGGACTTTTACTAAATTAGAATTTATGAGTCCCTGCATTCAGTTGCGTTCACTCTGCCCTTGCATTCAGTGGCTTAGAAAACAGAGGAATACACTTTCTTTTCACTCTATTTATATTTAGGAGAGCTTTTTCTGTTTTCACATTTGTATGACTAAGAATGGAGTATATAAATTAAAAATTAAAACAAAACCCCAAACACCCAACAATAAACAAGTAGACTCTGACTCAGAAAATTGCTTAATTGCCTGCAATTTCATCTCAATAATTAGTCCTGTTAAAAAGTTACATGAATGCTAAAACATGAGATTAATACTTCAGATGTAAAATCTCTATGGCTTATTTAATGGAACTTCACTGAGTTAGGGCACAGACTACCCCCTCATTTCTGGTTCACCAAGTTTAAGATTTCTCAGCCTTCTTAGGTCACAACCCCTTTCTAGAAGTCAATCATTTTTGTGACTCTCCATAAAAGTAAGAGTGAAAAATCTGCTGGTGATAACATGGTGAAGTCTCTCTAATGTGTTTATGCTCTGGTTTTCTGAGATCTTGGCAGGGAATATTTGACCTTGGAGTTGAAGGTGGTACAGGGAGGGGAATCGCAAGATTTTCTTGGTCTTGGATTGGAATAACATTTCAATGCCTTACAAACCCCTTTGATTGCCTTTCTGACCCCTCACTCCCTTTTCCTCCCATATCTCCTCTGGTTTTGCAATGCACAAGTTGAGAAACATTTGTTACAGGAACAGCTAACCTCAGTGCAGTGGTTTCAAGGGGTCGAGAATCAACCACTTTGTAGCCATGAAATGCTTGACCCTCTCTGTTAGAAAAACAGAAGACAAAAGCAGGGCACTTCAGTTCTAGATTGGCCAAAGCAATGAGGAGAGGAGGAGGAGCAGGAAGGTGTTGGAAGGTGTTAAACATCCAGGTTGTGCCTGTGACTCTAATAACTGAAATAAGGAGTCATCTGATACTGTCCTTGTGCCCCATGTTCTCCTCTGCATCCTATGAGATCAAGCCACAACATAGGAGAAGAAACCTGCATTCCTTTCACTTTTAAGCAGGTTTTACATATTTCAGATCATTGTTGGAGATGTTCATTATTAATATGGGTATCAGAGCTGAGTGCTTGTTGACAGTCAAAGTCCTCCTAAAGCAATATAGAAAACTAAGCTGGGTTTCCTAATCCTAGCTGGTATTTCATAGTATAGGGTTTTGCTTTTATAATATGTATGATTTGTGTTTATGCTGGCCAGCTACCCAGGTCACTCCGTTAGGCTCTCTATAAATGGCAATACAATTGGGAGAACACGTTTACAAACCCTTTGCACCTCTCTGACTGGTTCCAGCTCTGCCTCACTCTGAAGGTTTCCATTTTGCTGAAACAGCTTGGCAAGAATATTTGTCTGCTTAAGATCCAAGAGTTTTGACTCAGTTTTGGAACATATGGGTTGCCTAAATGTGAAGGGATTTCTCTGGTCTTGGTGCCCTGATGCTCAAGCCAGTCTCTGTCCTTAACAGTGCTGTATTCCAGAGGTAGAGATGGGGTAAGAGCTCCATCTTGGGCTATGCCCCCCATATCATCTCAGAAGAACTTTATTAGACTTAGGAAATCTTTCAAAAAAAGCAGGAACCCGAACATGGGTTTCCAAATTCAAAACTTCATCCTGAAATCAATGCCATCTTTTCTTTCCTGTCCTTTCTTGGCAGGAGAAGTACTCCCATGGTGATTCTGTATCCAGGTTATTCAGCCTCGCAGCTTCCAGTTTTCCATTTAATTTCCACAGAGTCATACCATACAAAGACACTTCCTCTTTTAGTGGCCAGCTCTGATTTGCAATTAGCTGATGCTATTCAGGCAGCATTTATGTGGCACTGGGGTTTTTCTGTGATATGGTTTCCACACCCATATTCTGCAGGTCACCCAAGGTTTTATGAGCTCATACCTGTACTGCATTTCTTGGCTGTGACTCATGAGCAATCGGCCTATTCACTCCCAGAACACCATTTTGCATTTGGAAACCTCCTTATCTGTATATCTATATAAGATATGTTTCTCATATCTTATATGTCTGAGGTTTACTGTGGATCTGTCAATCAGTGACCTACCAGGACAGAAGCTTACAATTATTTTCTCAGCAAATATAGTCCAAAAGCTTCAGTAAAGAACACAAATAATTTCTGTGACCAGTTTATCATTTGGGAGTAACAGAATCAGCAGCATTAGTCTTGGAAACAGCTAGTTAAAGCTTACTTGGCCATTTGAATATTCATAGAAATATGCAGAATTTAAACAAAAATTTTTGTTTGTTTTTTTGAGAGCAAACAAGAAAATATTTGTCCCTTCACTTATGCAATAGATGTATGGCCACTGTCACACCTCTAGGTTTTCATTAGCATATATCAAAGAAGTCTGTTGGAGCCTGGAAGGCACTGCACTACATTTTATTAGAGCACAGTAAAAGTATTGTGAAAACTTCCAAAAAAATCTGCTCCTATTTAAGTATGAGGAGCGAATGTGACCACCTTTAAATCTTAAAGCTGAAAACAACTAATACATCTCTTCTTTTCACCTATAAACATCTCCTAGTTAGTAAGGTTTCATCAGAATATGCACAGTTTAAAATTTCAGGAAGTTAAGTTAGTTCTTTTGTACCCTGAATAATGGTGTAAAGAATATCCTAGACACTTCTTTTAAATACCCTCCTCTGTTTGGATTGAAATTGGAGATGTTATTTAATGTATTATTGCTATTATTATTAATATTATTTATTGTTTTTTGCTTTATCTAACAGGTTATATTGATTACTAATTTCTTTTCAAGATCCAGTTGTACACGGATTTTCTTAAAATGTGAATGACAGATTCATAAATTAAATTCATACTCCAGTAAACTTTATATGTTTTGCTTCCATTTGGGATAGAACTTGGTTAGTTTATTTTGGATGTTCTTCATTGCTATTAGTGATGAAGGCACATATGCAATGGATTGTGTGCAAATATGGTTCTGAGTTTTGTTCCTGGAGCTATTTGAAAGATGGGAAAATGGAGGCAGAGAGCAATTCAGTTGTCCACCATTACATGTCTAATTATTGCTAAGGGTGGGAAATAGAACCAGAGATCCTGAAATGAAAGCATGTTACCTACTTGTAGAAGAGGGTCATATAAAACCCAGGTTTTATATTTCCCTGCTTAAGAAACAATGAGGTAAAACACTGAGGTTTATTTTGGTTTTGGCATTCTTGGTAGTGGCGGAGCTACAACTAAAGGCTGACACTGTGTTTAATGCTGCTTCCCTGTTTATTTGTGTTTGTTGCCTTTTATCCTGGATTCCTTGTACATAAACTCTCATTTGTGTTTGCACAGAGCAAGGAGATTTTGGCCCAAGATTAAGGCATGCTAGGAACTACAATAGTGTGAACAGTTTTCAAGGGGTCAGCATCGTTTCTTTTTGAGCTACACTGCACCTTTATAATAAGCTGTCCTCTGAACTGCTTTTCTGAGCTCTTGAACGTCTTCCAGCCTGTTTCTTATGGGTGTGAAACCTGATCAGTGTTTGTGTCTCTGTACAAAGGGATGTAGAGTACTGGTGAAAAGCCCATAAGCTTCTGATGTGCTTTTTCTCAACTGGGCTCCTTGACAGCAGAAGGGGCAGAAGTTTAATTTCAAATTGGCTTCACAGAAAGCAGAGCAGGACTTTAGCATCAATTGGTTCAAACTGAACCAGATTCCTTGAACATAACATACTGTATTGTTTGTGGGAAAACTCAAATAATCCTAGTGTGCATTTCAGCAAGCAGTTCTGTCTACCCTCCAAGACCTTCTCCCCTAGACCTGACCCTCCTCAAACTTGCCTGCCTTTGAAATTGAAGATGCCAACTACCTAACTGTTGCCAAGTGTCTAACCATATCATTTTTCACATGGGGGAATTTTCACATTACTTCAATGGTTACCAGGCTCTTCCAGAGCCCAGATCCAAGTCACCATTTCACCATGCTTATACGTTAGAATGGCAAATGCCTCAGTGTAGAAATAGCTATAGGAGCACGGCAGGCTCTTGTGGGACGGCTGTTGAACGCAGAGGTCATGGCCCCACGTAGCTTGAAGTCATGGAATCACGGGGGTTTAGGGTTCTTGTGTTTCAAATAAGAGAGAGTCACAAGGTCTTAGGACTAGCCAAAGAATAATCAGTGCTTTTTCACATTACAGAGGGTAGATTCACCAGTCTGTTCAGTTAAGAGGACTTCTGAGGTCAATCAAAGTTCAGTTAGAGCAAACTCAACTGCGTCTGATATTATGCACGTCCCTAATGAGCTCTTAAGAAAAGCAAATATCACAGCCATTTTCCATCTCAGCCTTCTTGTCTTAATTATTTATCTCTCTCTGGAGCTGTTGCTGGTGCAGAAGCTGGAAATCTTGTGCAGGTGCAGACTTACCTATTAAAATGCAGGGTTCATTACTCCTGTGGCCCATGTGTTGGCTAACCAGATGTTTCTCCATCCCTCTATTACTCCATACAGTTCCCTTATGGTTTTATGATGGTAAATGAACTCGGGACAGCAACTTAGCTGTGCTCCAGAGATCTATCAAGGACATATCTAACACAGCATACTGCAGAAAGCTGAATAGTCATGCAAGTCCTTCAGGAAAAAAGAATAAAGATGTTACTTACTTCTAGAGCCTCAATTTAGACTAGAATAAATGGGAATGGAGCTCGGACATCTTTCTGGAAAATCACCTGTAAGGTAGCTCTCAGGCTCCCTGCACATCAGTGGGGAGAAAGACTGATTCACATGATTTACCCCTCTTTTTTGGTGTTTAGTAAGTAGGGATGAACATGATCCTTCAATATTAAGAAAAAAACCTGTCACTCACTATGCACAGAAATGATCTATATTGCTCTGGAGTCCAAGTCACAGTTAAGGACATGGTTGAAATGTAAACAAAAACAATAGCTGGTTGCAATTTGCAATCTCAGCAAGGAATCTGAAAACTGTCCAAGTGAGGAGACTGAATGGGAATCTGAGGATTGTCCAAGCAAGGAGACTGAATGATAAGCTCTGTCTAAAGCATGTGCAGCCAGACAGGCTGGGGGCAGTGGCCATGGGGTAATGCCATGAGAGCTTTATTTTGAGGAGGAAATGACTTTCTCAGGTATTCAGCCCAGCTCTAAATCCCTTTAAAAAAAAAATCCAACCTGAATCTGGAAGAGGGAGAAAGAAAGGCTTAATTCTTAAAGATCCTGTGCAAACAATAAACAGAGTTTAACAGTCAGTAGACAGATTAAACTGGCAGTGGATCAAAACGCATCAGGAATAGAGATTTATTGCAGAAAACAAGACATGGAATAAACCCTGCTCTGTTGCTGGAGTTCTAACTAACTGGTTCTACTGAGCAAAGGGAGGGGGAAAGAAAATTACACTGTCTTTATTAATAGGCATCAGCAAAGCTGTTCCTGGCATGTTTTCCTGCCCCAGTCCATACCACCCAGTGGGGTAAATATCTCATTCCAATAATACCACTGATTAAATGGCTGTGGGATAAGGAATTTAATAAATTCCACACAGCATGTGAATAGTAATCAGGGCAGGAGCTTTTTGCACTTCGGCTTGTGACATATACCACTGGGATATGGGATAATTAAGGGAATATTCCCTCCTGTCTCCATATCTCTAATGACTGTAGGGCATGCTGAGCCTTCTGTTTCAGGGGGTATAAATAGAGCAAATGGGTTGAAATGAGGTGGGATACATAGTTCAAATACCAGTCAAATCTATAAGGCAGGGGTGTGGTCTGCCATAGTTTTTCACTTATGGAACTCTGGATGTTGTGGTAAAAAACTTTATTCATCCTGCATCCAAGGTATGTAATATGCCTGTATACTTGTTTGATGATTCATTTTAACTCCTCATTATGAGGGTAAAAGCCTTTTAGATCATACCTGCTCTATGTGCCTAGGGACAAGAAGGATAGAGTTTCTTACTGCATTGGTATTAATTTGTTATAAGGTTTTCTTATCTGAGACATTCAAGTCTGAGCTGGATTCTGTCTAGTAACAAGGTACTTCTTCACACATGAAATTCATTGAATGTACCACATAATGTGAAACCCAACTTGCACATCCTGTATTTCTGATCAGAATTCTCAGGCAGAAACTTGACTCATCCTGCAGCCAGTGTCTATGGAATGTGCCTGTATGAATGCATGAAGCTCCTTGCAGTTTCTAGTTCTAACAGAAGAAGTCCGTCCAGACCGCCTGTGCACATTCCCCTGTGCTTACTGACTGACCTTTGCTGAGGTGTTTGGAAAATATAAAGAACTGGTAACATCCCTTTTGTGTGAGAACATGCAGGAAAATGCAGTGCAAATGGAGGGATTGCATCTTCCCATAGCCACCAGGGAAATTGGCTTCTGAGGCTGCTGTGAAGCAGCTGGGACATGCTAAACTTTTTAGTATCTCCTTCAATGGACATTAAACTCTAAAAGGGTGTCATGATGTTGACAATGCCCCAAAAGGCAAAGATGCAGAAGAATTCAGGTTGNTGTAGTCCTCTTTTGTACAGGGCAACTGCTGGGCTAAATCATATATTCAGAGCACCCTCTCTTCCCCTACTACATCTCACCCTTCAGCTGTATGAGTGGTAGAAATGGCTGCCACTTCATTTACACTCTGGAGAAGGGGCTGGCACACACTTTGACAGCATAAAGCAGGAGATCACAAATCTTGGTTCTGTCCCTGCCTGTGAGAGAAGAATGTGGCTTATGGGTCTGATAGGGGGTAATCAAAGCTCAATCAGTCCAAAAGACGTTACAGCTGATTAGTGAAGATGTAGGCTTGCTACGCTATAGTCCTGCTTTCTGGTCAAAGTGACCTTTGGTAACCTAAGCATTAGTGTTGCTGTGAAATATGGCAGCAGCTTGAACTCTACTGTCTTCCATAATTGGGATTTATGGCCTTGGTCAGTAACAAGGACAAAGAAATGTGCAATATCAATCACAGCAAGTTATGATTGCATGAACCAGAGTTAGCTCAGGCAACTGGCTCTGAGGTTACAGGAGTATTGGT
>WEIV01022221.1:174588-193246 GCA_013390005.1 Calyptomena viridis
ATCTCTGACTGTCTGACAGCAGTCCACAGAATTGTGTGCTTCAGGAACATAGAAAAGGAGGGAGCAGAAGGACTTGGTTGTGCGAGGCTGTGACTGATGTAGCTTTAGGTAGCTGCACTTTCTTCTGCTCNTTTTGAATGTTATCAAAGTGACATAAAAGACACTCCTCCTCTAGAGTTCTGTGCTGTAACTCATTTCTGGTATGTGCTTGCTAGATGAGAACTCTTGCCAGTTTTCACTCTTATTATGCAATATAGCAGAAGCTAGTTTCTGTGCTGGCACCTTCTCTAAACGCCAACAAGTCAAATCCTACTCACTTAACACCTGATCAGGGGCAAAGCTGAAATTAAGTTACAACCCAGAAATCTGAAAATTGCCCATAAAGGTTCTTCTGGTGCACTGAAGATCCATGGCTCAAGAGTTCTTAGAAGTTCTTAGAAGATTATTAGACAGAATCAAATACTATAGTTTAATTAGTGCAAAAAAAGTTACAATCACAAAGCTAGTTGCTAGTAGAACATTTCATTCTTCTAAGAAATAAAAATAGAAAGATAGCGAGTAAAAGAGTAATATGAGGTTTGGGGGTTTTTTTGTTGTTGTTCGTTTTGTTTTGTTTGTTTTGTTTTGTCGTTATTGAAGCAAATTGTTAAAAAAAAGGGAACACAAGCAGTTCTGCCAGGGTGTTTCTCTTAGGAAATGTAACTTATTGATGGCTAAGCTTAAATTCATACACACCGGTGTTTCTAATAGACCATTTCTGTGGTTCATTCTGAGGTTTATCCCTTAACAAGAGCAAACCAAATAATTGTTATTTGCCTAAAGGACTGTAATTGAGAACAGCACCTTCTATTCACTTGTTTGTTTTTCCTCTTCCAGATGTGAGACGAAGACCTGATCTGACTGACAGATTAAATGACTTTGATCCTTATAATATTCAGATAAAACAATCACACATAATTGAAAATATCTGTGCTGATCAAGAGTCTTTGAGAACAAATTAGTCTTCCCTTCTTCCCTTCCTTACTTGTTGAGTTAACTTTCAAGGTATGATAATAAATGTCCAGACTCAAACTTTCCTTTTAACCCTTTCCCAGAAAGGAGTCGAGGAAGAGTTGTTCAAGCCAGGCAGAATTTCAGCTAGACATACTCTAGCCTCTCAGGATGCTTATTGTCTTCATTCCTCCACAGTTTCCATTGAGGCCTCAGTGACATCTCCCAGATGTGAAATAAACCCCTATAAAGACTAAGTAAGCTTAACAGGAACTAATTTACCCTGGAACATAAACCAATGTATAGAGGTATTATCCTCTGACTAGCTGTTTATGTTTCTCCCTCCACCCCTTATCAATTAGTACATTTTCACACTTCTTTTGGAAGATTTGGCTGCATATGGTATGATTAAAAACCACAAATCTTGGACTCAGAAGACATACTAAGTCACATTAGTCTGAAGAATCTTGTTTGGTGTCATTGAAATGCTATGTCAAAATTTGACAAGTCAAAATTACTTTAACATTGCCTTAGTAGAATGCAGCAGTCAAGTGATTTACACAGAAATAGAAGCGAAAAGCTAATCTCCACTGGGATCTTGATAAGTAACTGCATTTGCAATCTATACGTGCAGAATAATGTAATGAATTTCTTATTGAGAATGTTAAGGCTGGTTCTTCTGGTTCCTGATTAACTTTTTCTTAATCCTCTACAAATGTCAAGCACTTATTTAACAACATGCCTACAGATACAAGGTTTCCTTAAAGTGTTTTTTTCTTAAAACTATTCTGGCTAACATTAGGTACTTATTATTAGTTGACATAAGCATCTAAATAGGGGTACCCATGTGTTTTTGTGAGTCTGGATTTTAGTGATTTGTTTTCATTACCTATTACTAGGTTTCTTGATGTCATTGGCAGATAACACACTACAGTCTCTGAGATAGCTACATAGAGTCTTGCTCCCAACTTTATAAACTTCTACAAGAGACAACTGAACTTTCAAAAAAAGAGAAAGGATACTGGTCCTTTAATATAGATAATAATCTCATGTGCTTCATCTTGCATTATGAAAAGGGAGATTTAGCATAATGAACTTGAAGGAAGTTAAGAGATGACCTTGTAGAGTAACACAGAATGTGTTCAGTTTATCCCTGGTGTGATGATTATTGAAATTGTCACTTATATGGTATCAGAAAAGATGGAAGTCCAGACAGCTTGTCTCAAAGAGAGGGTTTTTTTCCCCAAAGACAGCTAGAGAGAAAGAAGATTCTGGCATTTGTAGGTGAAAGACAATTATCTTGGGATGACACAAGCTATTTGCTTCTCTGGGAACTGTTGGCCACAATGAAGGGATGGATGGGAACACCTTGGTTCTTGAGCTCAGGCCCAGAGTGGCAAACCCTCTTTAAGAAGATGAGCCCAAAATTGTTAACAAGTACATCTCCTCTGATCTTCCACACACCTCAGTGCTCAAAACAACCATAAAGGCTAAAAAGTCCTGTTATGACATCACTCAATTTACCTCTCTTTTGGATAGTTTTTGCATGGAGCTCAGAATAAATTATGGGAAAATTCTCCTGGGTAATATGCTGACCAGAATACTGGAAGATACTACAGTTTTATTAACATGCAAAGCCAAACACCACCAATTAGAAATATTGCCATATAGATATGCATAGTTTGCACTTCACTAAGTTGCTTATACAGATAGCTCAAGAGCTGATTGCACTGAACATCATTCCATTTTTCACAAATTAGGTCAGATGAGAAAACTGTGAGGAAAAAAGTATGTGAGTGGGGAGTAGGGAAGAAATAAACACCAGCCCATGGAAAGGGGAGGGGGATCTCCTGCTGGCTACAATCCCTGCATTTCTATAGGAATCTTCCAGGCCCAAGGACAAGAAAGAGTCAGCCTAGCTTGACAAACTGGGTGTTAGTGAATACTAGTGACCTAAAGGTGAAAGGACTGTAATGCCTCTCTGGCTTGTGAGTATTCCCCATGCCACAGCTCCTGCTTTTGTAATTTGCTCTTGTCAGTTTTATTTATTGCCAACTGTTCATTTGAATGCATCGGCTGCTGTTAGTGACAGGAGAGCAGTGCAATGAGAATGCTGGATGTGTGCTGTGGAAATATGTTTTACCCATTAGTGTCAGAGCAAGACGATGAAGGAAACATTTGTACTAATTTTGAGCTGGTGTTTATGCTCTTAAAAGCTACTCTGTTAAAATGACATGAAGGGGATACAGGCAGGCACAACCCCCCAGTTTTTCTTTCTTAGTGATATTACAGGAAATTTGTTCCATTTACAAGTCAGAGTTTGAGTGCTCATAGGCTTTGCAGAGAGCTATATTTTGGAAGGCATAGATTGAGCTAAGTCTGGTCTGACTCAAGTATCATTGGCAGGGATCAGCACAGTCTGAAGCTGTATTCAAATATATGCCAAATGCTGCAACAGGATAGATCTCCTTGCCTAGTCTTTTATCCCATGGGACACCCAGGGAAGATGAATTTTCCACATGATCTAAAATAAAACCCCATCTCTTTCCCAGCACTTGTCTTTCTAAATGAAAATATTAATATAATCTTCTTAGTTCCTTGTATGATCCTCCCTAAATACTGATTAGCCAATACCTTCATCTTCTCTCCTAGCCTCTTCATTCCTTCTTCCTTTGCCTCCTGATGAGAAAAAAAATGATTCATCTCAGGGAATCAGCTGATTCTTTTAGAGAATGTCTGGCTGGACATCTCCCTGCAGGGAAGCTGGGGTAGGCAGCCAGTGACAGCGTTGCATGAGAGTTCAGGACAGGCACAGCTCTGAACACAGGTAGAGACAAGACATTTTCACTGCTGGGAAAATGCTGCCCTGATTCTAAAAGCAACAAGTGTTGTTGTGTTAATGGTAGTTCACTACCATCACTGTATTCTGTACCCAACTGCCACTTCTTACCTCTTTTTCATCAAGTGCTTTCAAGCAAGTTTTGTCTAAGACATGACTGCATCAACCTTGAAAAGGGGCACTTGATAGTGTTATCGCTGCATCTGAACAGTTATATTCCCTTGGCTGGGAAAAAGGGTAAATGTATTTCCTAAGCTATAAAATACTGCAGCAGTGATCCCTTCCAAAAGGCTCTGCTGTGATAGGAGAAATAGAAACATTGATCACAGTATCCCAGAATTCCCAAATAAGGAGGAATATAATCTTAGGAGTTTGTTTCTGCTGCTTTTCAGTATCAGCTGGATGTGAGGAACTTTAGACCAGACCAGTTAAATGCAGTCCACTGGCAAACCACTTGGAGCTCATCATGCAGTGTTAAAACAACTGGCATTTACAAATCGTTTTGGGGCAACTTTCCCCTGGCCATACATGGTATTTCACCCAGCTGGTTGAGACCCCAGGGGCGGCTTGCAACCACACACAGCACAGCAAGTGGGTTGGATAAGATGTGTTATTTTTCTCTTTAGCATTATCCATTTTTTTTCTTTACAGTATAGTTGCATTAAGCTGTTGAGTGCTTTCTTGACCACAATTGACTTAGGATAATCCTGGTCTAGCAGAAAAGACATGATGAGATTCAGCAGCTGGAAGTAAATTTGACACAAATTTAGTCTAGAAATAGATTTCAGATTACTACTCTTTTTAAACAATGGAAGGTGATTAATCATTCCAACGAATTCTCTGGGCTTGTGTTGGAGTTCCCAAACCTGAAATATTTTATGAATGTCTTCTTAAAATCTCTGACTTAGTTTTAATACAACTTACTAGCTGGATGCTAAAAGCTTCATTTGAATTTTTTGGCTTTTATACACAGGAGTTTAGATGAGAATTCATAGGTGCCCTTCTGATTTTAAAATTCACAATTATTCAGTTGTTCTAAGCCCTTGTTTAGTTTCACTTATGCCTATTTGCTTATGTTTTCAGTCCTGGTATAAAATCTGTATCTGTGATGAGTATGAAGCCTATTGTTATTTATTTATGAACTCCCCATGTACCTTCGAGATTAATATCTGTGACTGAATAAAACTCTAAAGCTATTGCCAGTGTTGTCCTTCATATATTCTGTTCAGGTATCTGAATGTTTTTCAAATTGAGCAAGATAAATAGAACAAGTTGGAGCAAGTCTCCCCTATTTTATCTCTGTCTCTGGCTTTTCTGAAAGGTTGGATTGTACTTCCAGTAAGAAATGCTCAGACATGTTGCAGTCAGAAATGAAGGGTCAAAGTTTTTCTCCAAATCTGTTTCAGGCAAAGGTGACTTTTTTTGCCTCCAAGTCCTTTCTCAAAGTATCCTCATTTGTAATGAGCATAGCTTTAAGGTTTAGCTCTGTATAGTTTACTTAGGTGACCCTGGATGGGTCTATGGATGGTTTGAAGCAGGAAGGGGCTTGATACTAAAAAAAAGGATCTGTGATGCCTCCCTGCTATTCCACGCAGAGCTAAGCAACTTCACACTCTGAGAATAAAATGGGAAACAAGGCTGACCAGGACCTAAAAGCTATACAGTGTATCTCACTGGCTCATGGCCAGATTTTTACTCCCTAACCTGCTCCTGACAGATATAACTGATTTTCACCTTCCTCCTCATTAGTGTCTACTCAGAGCTTCTGGCAATAAGATACTGTTTTTCTTGATGTCTAACCTGAGTTGACAATGCTTCCAGAGATATGCAAAAAAGTCATTTTGCTATTTCTTTGCAGCAACGTTTTCACAGAATCAAAGAATATGCTGAGTTGAAAGGGACCCACAAGGATCATCAAATCCAACTCCTGGCCCTGTACAGGACCATTCCCAAGAGTCACACCATGTGCCTGAGTATCATTCAAATGCTTCTTGAACTCTGACAGCCCAGTTCCTTCTCTTTTCTAAACTAAGGTGCACTCAGTACTTTCAAGGTTATTTTTTTCTAGACCTTCAATAATCTTTGGGGGACAGCCCAAATCTTGATATATGTTTAGATCCTTGTCCTGGTTTGAGACAAATATGTTCAGAAGGATAAATATTCTCTGATAAAAAGGAGGCCGCAGCTCCACCTCCCCCACCTGGTTTGAGAAAAGAAATATTTCCTCGAAGGAAAGTGAAAGAAAAATACAAAACCATTTATTTAACAAACACACAAGAAAATAATAATAATGCTAAACAATAAATAATGAAGTCTCTCACAGTGGAAAGAGAGAACCTGGAAGATTCAGAGTCCTTTTGTTGATTTGATCTCCTTCTCCCCTTTTCACTGGGCCGTTGTCGGGGGCCCCCCGCCAGGTCAGGCTGGTGAAAGGGTCTAGCAGTGAGGTTTCGATGTTCTAGTGTCTCATACAAGTCCAGAAGAGAAGAAGAGAAAACAAAGTCTTAGGAAAACACGGAAGTTCCACTCTTAGTCCTCTCTGAAAAAAAAATTGAGCTGAGAACTGCCTGAAAAAAAACCCCAAGCTGAGAGTCCTTCCTCCCGCCTCTCCGCCAAAGAACAACCAAACAGGAGCATTGTCCTTGTCACTCTTGCGTGAATAAGCATACACAAATGGTCAAGAGAGGACCCAATACATAGAGATCTCTCCTTTGCTAGAGATGCCAAAAGGTACCTCTGATGGCAGTCCAGTCTTCAAAGCTCCACTGCATGTCTAGTGCGAGATACTGGCCAGGAACTTGGCCAAAGCAAGCCTATAAAATGCAGTGTGCCATCTACTCTTCACTCTTGCTGCTTTCTCCCAGAAAGAGCTGCACCCTTTTATCTGACTTTAAAGTTCAGGCAGGAACTCAGCTACCTGTGGGGAGACCTGGCAGTAAGAGTTGAATAGATTTGGAGGCATCAGTGTGTGTGCATCTGCTCGGAGGCTGTGAAATTGTGTGCTTTGAAGGACTGCCTTCTTCTGAATCTGGAAGCCAAACATGTGGCTTGAACATGTGGTGGGGCAGATAATTTGTATGTGGCGGAGGGCATGAGCACACATTTCTTTGCTCTGCCAGGCCTAGGAACAAAGCAATCACACTGGCCTCCCCATCTTGCTTCTGAGAAGCAGACCCCATCAATGAGCCGATCAGCTTGGCAGAGCCTGTTCGCATGGCTGGTGTCAGTTTTTGCTGCAAGGAAAGCGTGTGAGTGCAATGCTCATGGATGTCACCTGTGATAGACTTGTCTGTGCTGGTCTGAGGTCTAGTTGCTGTTCTGCACACCAACGATAATTTAAGAAATGACTAGAAATGGAATGATTTACATTGGGAGTGGAAAAATGTGTTTCACTGTGCCTGTCTGATGTATTCTGTTCCCAAGCCATATCCACCCTTGTTCTCCCCACCTCTTATTGCCTTGTTGTGTCACTGGGGCTGCCTGTTGCTCTGCCACCACTCCTTCTCTGAGCATCAAAACTGCTCCTGTAAGGGAACAATAACCTCCTTACATCTTTTTGCTTTCTCCTCATGGGCGCATCTATGTGCTTTCATGAGGGCAATGATACTCTTCTACATATTGTTCTGTAAAACATCTTTGTATCTTGTAACCATTTCACCATGTCATAAAAACAAATGAAGTAATTGACAGATTCACAGAATAGCCAGGTTGGAAGGGACCTCCGAGATCATCGTGTCCAACCCATACCCTAACACCATTGAAACAAACAATCCTCCCTGTATCATCTGCTGGAGAGAAAAAAGTTGTAACTGAGTTTCTCTTGGGCTGTTATTGAAATAAGGGAGCCTAAGAATCAATTTATTTCCTTAGAGCTAAGGCCATGCTAGTTGTTAATATAAAAGCTTAAGACATTAAATATGTCTCTCTAAGCACTTCACAGCTCTTCATTTCCTTACCACAGGGAATCGCTATTCAGTATGAAATCTAAATAACCTATCTTCTCTGGAAAAACACTCAAATGCATCTTTCTGATTTTAATAAAGTTTGGGTTAGAGAAGGGAAGTGAGCAGCTTATTGAACAATGGATGTAAATACAAAAGTTGCCACTTGAGCCATGGGAATGACGTCACATCATAAATTCATTGACACAGCCCTGCTCACCAATGGAAATGGGCAGGCTGGGATGTTTGAGAAGGGATTTGTTCAGTAGATTAATTATTGCTTTATATGTAGTCCATGCTGTGATTGTCCTTTAGGATAGTACTTTTAAATTCTTAAGAAGGAATCAGAAGAAATGGGTTGATGATTCTATTACTGTATTTGTATGCTTAATTAAAGGTTAGAAAAATGCATAATTTTAATCTAGTCTCTAGTCTCTTTTTCAAAGATACTTTTCTTTGTGTGTGTGTGTTTAATTTATAGTGCTAAATGTTTTGCCTGCAAATATCCCTAACCAACAGACTGTTCAATTCAGCACCTGAGTTAGTCATGAGTGTTCGGGATCCACAGAGATTGAAGTGCAGAAAAAAGATAATAGTGTCATCAGGATGCAGGAATGGGATATGGGATCACTGGTTGTGCAGGTCAACACTGCAGAGTTGCTTGAAGTAGTTGGTGCCAGTGGTGAGTGAAGTTTCACAGAAGCAGTGGTGAGAACTCTGATTATCTTTGAGGTCCTTCCACAGGACTAGGGGTGCACTGGTGCAGCTTAGAAGGAGTCTGGAAGACACCAGAAAGTTTTTGAAAATAACATGCTCTTTTAGCATCCCCATTACTGATCTTGGCTTCTGGAAACAAAGCCTTCAACTATTCAAGCAATATATACCCATAATCACTGATCAAATGAAAAAATAGCCAAATAAGTAGTATAAAACTAAAGGTGTAGGGCTGTAAATCCTTTCATTGCATACCATTCAGCTACTTGTTTCTTACCACAGTGGCACAATAGTCCTGACATCATAACAGTGCACAGACAATTCTTAAAATGCTGATGAAGTGATTTCACCCAAAAGCTGTCTGAGCTTTACTGTTCACAGTGGATTGTTTGTTTTTTCATGTGTCCTTTTTCCAAGACTCATTGTTTGTGTCCATAAGACATGAAGGTGTTCTTGGGAAAAGTTTACTGCTGTTTGCCTTGGCATTGCTGGCTCTGGTAGTGTGGTACTGTCAACCTTAGACTTTCTCTGTGTTGTAGAAAGACAATGGGTGTTTACAGTGAAAGCTGCAAAGTTGCACAGTGAAACATAATACCTCAAAACTTGGAAAAATGAGACACAGTACTGCGGTTTGCTTTCTGATGTATGTTTTATTTAAGAGAACTCTCACAAATAGTAGGAGCATTTGTGTTGAGCTGTAACTTATCTAGCCTAATGTATTCAAAACAATTCTTGGTATTTCTTCTGAAACAATAACCTCTATGAAATACACTGTTGGCTTTCCTATAAGAACAACCAAACTGAAATATTTTTCTTCTAATTTTAATTTTTATTTTCAAGATTTACAGATTAGCTGTTCTAATGATTTTTTGTTGAAAAGCTGATGAATTTTGGACAATTGCTTCCTAGGAATTTGCCAGAGAATTTAGTTCTGAGGTGACTGGATAGAGGGGATGAAAGATAAATACGGGGTTTCCTAAAGGAGCATTTTCCCTAAAGGACAGCTGTACCCACCTTTGCTTTAGAGCTGAGATGTATCATTTAAATGAAGAATTGACCAGCAGAAAATTTCCAAGATTTGCAGCGCTGATTTTATTAAGGATAGAAAAAGCAGCCTGTGAGATTTGCAGCCTTTTCTATCACAGGAAATGGTAATAGTACATGAAAAAAAACCCTCAAAAATAAACAAAAAACAAAACGAAACCAAAAGACCCACCCCCCCCCAAAAAAAAGAAATCAAACAAACAAAAAAACCCCATGACCTCCCAGACCTCAATCCTAATATTTTTAGGAAGCAGAAACATGTTTTGAACAAACATGGGATACAATATACAAAAATAGTCCCACGTGGGAATATGCTGTGCTGTTACTCCTTCTTGCATTCTGTGTGTTGCTACTGCTGACTACTGTCCTACTGAGGTCAGTGGTCCTCAGTCTTTGCTGGTGCACAAACAGCAGCACTGAGCAAGCAACAGTAGGTCACATTCTATGTTGCTCTCTATCAGGAGGGATAGGAATCATGGTGGTATCAGTTGCACCTGAGAGTCCCATGAAAGTTTTGAATGAGCCAGGGACTGTTTTCCACTGCTCAGATGAACAGTTTCTCCCTCTGTATTGGGGTGAATCAAGGCTGAAGGGGGATTTTGTATGTTGCCTGGCAAACAACATGCTACGGTCTGAGCAGGACTTTAGAAAACAGAGGGAAAATCGGGAAGGGGAGGAAAAAATCTACAAATATGCATAGGACTATTGAGGCATATATGAAGAAATTATAATGGAAAAAAACCAGCTTTACTGCTCCTGGAGGCCTTGAGACATGCATCATGGCAGGCAGTCTGTAAGCCCTCACAGGGATTCCCTGCCTCAGCCTCTGCCTTAGAAAAACATGTAAATAGTTGGATGCAAATGTCAGGAAAGTAACATAAATTCTAGCAGCAAAAGGTTGGAGTGGCTTTGACAGATCCTGAAGGAAGAAAGTGGCTTTGACAGATTCTGAAGGAAGAAATTGAATTGTGTCCATATTGCCTGGTCAGAGGGATGGGACTCTGTCAAGTAGTGAGAGAGTGGGTCTCCTTTATGGCTGGAGCACTGACTATAAACAAATAGGAATTGAGCAATACATGTAATATTGTGGTAGATCCTCTGTGAGACAATCACAGGATCTATTATGCAAGGTGCTTTGAGATTATACACAGGATTATATGACCAATATTAAGGCTAATAACACACACTGCATTTGCTGAGCATGAAAAACACCTGTTGTATTTTTCAGTGCGGTCACTGCTGGGGCTTTTTGTTCTTCAATTTTTAGGGCAGATCCCTCAGAAAATATACATCACTGGACCTCAGTGTCAGAAAGGAGTTTTTCTTAAAAGACAATCTCCCTGCTGTATAATCTGCAGCAGTCAGCAGGAAAGGAAACCCAGCATCACAGCATGTTCTGTGCATTCTCTGAACCTAAAAAGGAAGCTTTTCCAATGGGACTTATGCGGCTTTACATAACCAGTGCATCTGAATCCCCTCTAATGAAACCACCATACTAAAAACAACAACAGGCCCTAGATTTTTGCCAGCAGGGAAGAGGAATTATAATTGTCATGTGCACTCCTCTCATCAAGGTCCTCTAAGATTTAGTGGAGGATGGTGAAAAAGGGGCTGACAGTGGATATACAGTGTAAAGGGACTTTTAAAAGGTGCTCTGCCTCTGACAATGAAAGGCTATCCCTGCCCTAGAGGCTCTGTATTTCCTTGCCTGAGCAATAGGAATCCCCTGTGGTTTCATTAATGGCCTTTCAGAGCTCCAAGGGGCTCTGGAGGTTGGCCAGGCACTGCACCGCCACAGAGGAGAGGGCTTGGACATACTGCATGTCTGCCAAGCATGTTCCCATCCCTGTATAGAACAGGCTGTTTTCTGATAAAGGCTGGGCTGGTGCGACCACACCATGTCCATGAGGATCACTGGTGGAACTGTGGGCGTGCAGCATGTTCTGGCAGATGGTGGGTGGGAATGGCTGCAAAGGGAAGGAGGCCACTAATGAGAGGAAGGACAGCAGGTGGGGAGCTGGACAACATCCTTTGCCATGGCATGTCTGATAAGGTGGGTGTTTACTGCAGTGGGAAGGAACAACTCTCCAAATAAAAGATTAACTGCTAAGTGATCTCACGGTAACAGCCCTGAGCCATTGCTAATTTAGTCATCTGGTGTAAAATCAGGCAGAAAGACAAAAAGGGTCATATACCAGTACAAACACCTCTGGCTGACATCAGTGTGTAATCCTTGCATCTTCACAAAGCTCAGTGCACTCTTCATTTTTTTACTGTTTTGCATTTTTACGAGGCTTAGGCTGGTCCACCTCACTGGAGACTGACAAAGGGCTGGCCAGCCTGAAATCATGGTGAATTTTTTCCCAGGTATGTCAGTTGTTTTTGATAAAGACATTGCTTCTCCTTGTCAGTCTTGTTGCACTGTCCAGAAGAGGAAAGGCTGAAAGAGAAATTGTTTTTTATTCACAGTTAGCTGTGCATGGGACATTCAAACATCACTAGAGTATGAGAGCCAATCTTGTGTTGCAGATACTGACCAGCTAACTTTTGTAAAGAAACTGGGGCATATGTTTGTGTTTCCTATGATCTGACACAAACCAGGCTGAGTCCTACAGCTATTTAATTGTGTTAAATATTGACTTTTAACTGTATTAATTGTGTTTAATTGAGTTAATATTCACTTACACATGTTAGATCAAGCATGGCTGTCACCAACAACATCAATGAAAGGTCCCTTTATGTTCACAGTCATGAGGCCCTTGCCTCCAAGGACTGTATAAATCCTAGCTGTGAACACTGCTGTTTCTCCTTGGAGTGTGTAGCAGCTTGGGAAAAAATAGCAGCTTCTGAACCAGCTGTCCTAAGAGACCTTTCATGGAGAAGAATCCAGGAAGTCTCTTCATGGTTATTCCAACTTCTGTCTGAAGACACCAACATGGACTTCAGAAAAGAGGATCCCAATGAAGTCAGCATCAGTAGTGGACAAATGTCAGCATAGCCCACAGAACCACTTTCAGACTTATCTGCTTTCATAAACAGTTACTTGTAAAGTTCTTTGCAGTTGCAAGGATGGTTGATAAACTTTGCCATCATTCCCTCTCTCTGCCAGTAGCATGGTACACTTTGTTGCTACTGCTTTAATCACAGTTCTTGCAGTTTGTGAAAGGGTACTGTGAAATGTCTCTCCACAGTGCATGGTCAGAGGATACTTCCAGGATAAAATTCATCCCTAGGTTTTCCATGTTTCGTAAGGAATAGCTGTGATGACTGAATCAACTCTTGGTTGATTGTTCCTTGGTCCTGAATTGTCAAAACCACCAGTGCCTGGGAAGCTTGGCTGGCTTTCTCCTGTGGTCCTTTCTGCTTCTTGCTTTGGGCTGTGCTGGGTTTGGAAGACAGCCCTGGAAAATATAGGACTCCTGGCTCAAGGAAAGGGATGGACCTTCTCTCTCACTTGAAGTCTGCCCATACCTAAAACCTATTATTCTAGTCCTTCACTTGAATTTTGATGGACAAGATATAATGAGCAGGGGAATTCCCTGGGGACTTTTTTCCTCAGTATGGGCAGAGACTCAGTGCTCTCAATGAGCAATGTGGTGAGCAATGGTTGTAAACCACAAGGGTTAAGTGGTATGTTGGATCACGGGCAGTGAGAAACTGCCCTGTGTGTGGTCTTCCCAATTTACACTTCAGTGTTTTACCAAAAAAACCCCAACAAAACAACCCAAAAATCTTTTTAGAAATCTTGAGTTCCATGTAATGACTTGATCTGCACCTTGTATGAAATCACAGTGGTGCTTGGTAGACAGTCCTTTTGTGTAGCACTGGGATTTTGTGCAAAATATTCTGAATGCAAAATAACCTGGGGCTACCTGTGGGTTTTCTTAAACTAAACATCCCACAAGTGTGAGCAAGCGAACACAGCTCAAGGCAGAGAGAGGGAAAGCCTCTTTGGGGAGAGTGACATCTACAGACTTCCTTATAAGATATAATCCCCAACTGCCTTAAGACTCGTCTGGACTGAAAACTAGTCCAGAATTGGACTCTGCAAAATTTATAATGGAAATTAACATGATTTGGAGCACAGAATGACTCCTGAGCTCCAACTGGAAGAGTAGCAATGTTTTCTGCTCAGTGTTGTGTGAACATATAGGAAGACTCAGGCCTATTCCACAGACCTTGCAGTGAGAGTAGAGGAACAGGAGGAGGGAAGTCATCTTAGGCACAGTATTTGCAAAGGGTACTGGGAAAGGCTAAGTGACTTACCCAAAATCATGCAGGGATTTTTTGGCACATCACTAAACTGAACCCAGCCCTCTTATGTCCCAGTCTAACATTTTAGGCACAGATGCATAGTTTTTCCAGAAGGAACAACAGTCAGATTAAAAAGTAAAGGTTTTTGTTTTGCTTTTATTCTCTTTTTCTTCTTTTCTTCCCACATTTGATGTACAGGAAAGAACAAATTAGCTCATTTAAAAACAACTGGAATTTTCACCCCAACTTGAGCATATTTTTCCAGATGCAAAGCCATTTGTTCAATATTTTTGTTTCTTAATCTTATTTTCTATGAACATGAGACTCTCTTCCTCCCAGAGCCGCCTGTGCCTACAAGGGCCAAACCACCATTTGAAAGGCTATTCCTGAAGTATCTGGGGCACGTCCAGAACTGAGGAATACTGAAAAACTTGCAGACAACCTTGGCCTCTCACGCTTTGTTGGCATATCAAGTCAATCTGCAGAAAACGTGTTCCAGAAGAAAAGGTTTAGATTGAAGATGGGTGATAGAGAGACCTTCGAATAACCTCAGAACTTCAGTGACTTCAAGAAAATGGAAGCTGACTCCAAACCCATTTCTGGTGTGGGGTTTGGTTTGGCAAAAACACAGTCTGATTGATGAGGTTTGGCCAAACTGAGCCTCCAACTTTCTGGCCAATCTCTTCTTCAAGAGATCATCAGTTCTTGGGTGTGCTTCCACACATTTGAATTTCCTCACTGCATTGAGCCTCCAGGAAAAGCAGAAATAGCCAGAAGTTCCTTTTCTAAGCACACTGAATAAAAATACAAAGTCAAGAGTGGTGCAGTCTTTTCTAGATGTGTGCAGCCATGACATCAGATCTGTGAATGATGTACTAAACAAAGCAGATGGTCTTACTTCTTAGCACAGAAACATCAGTGAAAGTCTTCTTTATTCTTTCACCATCCTCCATCCTGAACTTTCTAAGGCACTCTTGCCTTTTGGGAGGTGTATTGGCCAGGATGGTACTCATAAGGAAAACAACAACTGTGTTGTTTCTTCCTTGGAGAAGTGTGGTCTGGACCTGTTCACCAAGGACATGGATCAGGCAGGCAGGCATGGGCAATTTCAGTTTCTGGCCTATTTGCTTTGTGTCTCAGTGCTGCGGTTGGTAATCAAGGTGCCATTTGTATTGAGAAGCTGTTGTCAATGAAGAAAACGCATGGCTTTTTCTGGCCCACATGGAGGATGTGTTGGTTGTAACCCATGTGAGTCATTGTGCTGGATATAATCTTCACACTTCAGACAACTCATCCTAAAACGAGGAAATAGCTCAGACTGTAAAAATAGCTCTGAAAGTCTCAGATCTGGTGAGTGGATGTTTCTTCTGGAGTAAACATTGTCAGATAGGGCTGTGAGAAGACCTTTCAGAGGTCTCCATTGCAGCCAGGTAGGAAAGAGTGGAAGAATCAAGGTGTTTTGCAAGAGCTTCCTTCAGGATCCTTGCTGTCCTGCTGGTGGGGTACAGAAGTGTCTTTATGCCTCCAGTGTCTGAGCAATCTCCAACAATTCCTGTGATTTAGGGACTTAACAGGTGCTGATGATCTGCATCTTAATTTATCCTTTTTTTTTCATCTTGAGATTTATTTGTCAGGGCTCTCTGTGCCATTAGAAGGCTTCAGTTTTCCTCTGTTATTGAAATGTGTATTTTTGCAGATTTGAAAGGTATTTTTCCCACCCTGTTGCTGAAGTTATAAGTTTGTGTTTTGCCTTTCTGTTGGTAATTGCAAAGAAACAGGCCTGTGGAAATCTATTGAACACAGTGTCAGAACTAACCATTGCTCTTTGCTTCCAAGGACCACCAAATGTTTAACATTTCGGTGAGAACGAACTTTCTGACCAGTGTCTTTCCTGGCAGTTCCTGACCCCGTTAAATAGTTCTTCCTCTGTGTTTTCATCTGTTTATAGTCTACTGTGGTTTCTTTTCTGGGCTTGGGTTGTTTCACAGCTAATCCAGGTTCTCTATGACAAAATGACGCTTTCTACCACTTTTTCCTTCTGACCCGATTCTCTGTGAAGTTCCTTCTTCCCTTCCTGCCATGTGCACTTTTCCTATAACCCAACACCTCTTTCATTCTTTCCATTATTCCAAACCTTTCCTCTTCAAGTAAGTAAAAAAATCAGGCTCTTCTGGTTGTAATCACCCCCTCAGCTTGTTCATTGCCATCATTAAATTTAAATGCTTCTTGTTTTTCCCAGACTGAAGGATGCTTCTTGGCCAAGGTTAATAAACACCAACAAAAAAGTGTTCACAGCACAGCAGTAATACTTTGGTAGTTACTTCACAAACACAACTGAAATCTATGAGCATGAATTGGTTTCTTAGACAGGTATAGCTTTGCATAAGTACTGTCTCATGTGCATGCACAGGAGGTTGTACACTGAGCCAACATATGATCCAGCCATAGATAGGTGCTTTAGGAACATAGAGAATTTGATTTTGGATTCTCTCTGCCTTGTGCTGGGTAATTGGATCTCCTACTCCAGTCAGTTCCCTCACAATATGTTCATTTCAGCTCTGTCTTCTCAGATCCTGTCTTGCCTCTGCAATCTTATCTGTTAGTTGGTCATTGACCACCTCACTCCCTGCCTCTCTCTGCAGGATCACTCTTTACTGTGAAGTGGGAGTCTTTTTCTTCCCCACTCATGGCTATTCTTCATCTATGGCTATTCAGAGTCTCCACAAGAGCAGGGCCTGTTTCCACCGTTGGTTTTGACCACTACATGAGATTTTTTTTTCATTATCTTCACACACATCTTATAATAAATATGCACATGAAGACTGAAAATCACTGAAAACCCCCAAATTTTTAAAAAAGGGATCAGTGAATTCCCGAATTCCAATGAGATAAGGAGATACTGCTTTAAACAGAAATAGTACCCTGTGTTGGTTGAAGCCCTGAAAGTAGCAGCCCAGGTCTTAGCACAGACTTCACAGGTGTCTGCTTCTTTGTCAGACTCTGTTGTTTCCTTCTGCCTGAGTTTTAAAGTTTTCAGAAAAGTATTGCTTGAGATTTTCCTCTTGCCAAACCATCTGCAGCTAGAAAGTCAGTGGGAGACAGAGAGACCCATAAAAGGTAATACTTAAATAAGTAACATGCAGAAATTCCTCACACTCACCTCTGTATTGGCAAGGGAAGATGCAGCTGACATGGATTAACTGAGCATGAGTTTAGAGAGAGTCTGAATGCAAAATTCTCTAGGCTTTTTTTAACCCCAAAAACTTTGGAGATAATTAACAAAACCCCAAAACTAATTCAGTTGATCAATTTGTTTGTGTTTTCTTGATTCACAAGTGAGGACTTGTTCCAGTTGCTTTTTTTTCCTGTTCCCAGGAGAAAATTACTAAACAGTAACTAGTAACACTGAAAATCTTGTCTCCTCGTGAAACTTATCTCTGCAACATTATGTCACTCATTGAAGTGTCCAGGAAGGAGAAAATGTTATCTTTATTTCTGCATAATCTCTGCCTCTGAGCTGAGTGAAACTGAAGTCATACAAACCTGCAGAGCGAAAGAAAGGAACAGTGTGAAAAAGATCTTTCTGCTCTCTTCACTTTCCCCTTGCAGCAAGGAAAGAAAAAGTTTTGTTTCCATGTGGAAGATTTTTCAGATTTTCTTTGTCAAGAATGAATTGGGGCTTATGAAAAGCTTAATACACTTCCCTAGATTAGCTACAGTTCTCCAGTGCACCTTTGTCCACTTGAGCCTGGGGTAACTCAACTCTTCCATCTTCCATCATGTGAATAGTTCAAGCACTGTCCTCTCTAGGTAAAACAATATAATTTAAGTTATTAAATTTAGGCACTCCAGAATCCAGAAAATTCTTCTGTCTTCTCCAATTCCTGTACATCTTCCAGAATCAAGTGCTCTTTTTAACCCTTCCTACCCTTTCTAGCCGTCTGGGCTGCACCTGCTAGAAGCAGAGACCTTGAGTCCATAAAATCCCTCTCTATATGCAGACAGCTCTGCTTGATTGGTTATCTTTATAGCAGGCAATGGATGAAGAATAAAATGTTGTTCTCTCTACTCTGCTGAATGTAGGAGTCTTTCTGTCATATTGCCAAGCCTGGAGGGAAAAAAAAAAACCAAACACAACAAAAACCTGAAGTTCTGCAACTCAAGGGGACAAATTAAATTCAGCTAGAAATTTTGGGTTCCCTGGGGAAAATGATCTCTTCTTTCTCATTTCACTCTGCTCTAAAATGGAAATAACACACCTTATCCTTGTGGAATGGAGACGCATGACTCCACAGCAGAGAGGAGACGGTTGTGCGTGCCGACCGTATAAGTATGTAGATTCAAAATTATTTCTGGATACTCTAAGGAACCTTTTTGAGGATATATGACAGATCATGGACTAGTCAAACTTGGTAAGACTTTTGGAAAAGGGACACCCTCTTGTGCAGCCACCTGCTGTAGATTCATGAAGTGTCTGAAATAGCCAGTGATTGAGGTATCCAAGTGAGGACACTGATATTCATGAGTTGAAGCTGTCCAGTTTTTCACACAGAGAAACCTCCCAGAGTCCCAGTTGGCCCACACAGAAGAAAGGCAGACAGCTTTTACAGTCTAAAACTCTAGGTTTTACATTCTGTACGCTTTAGAAAAATTATAATTGAGTAACAGCCCCATGCTACAGCATACATACCCTGTATGATGGTCTGACAAAAAATTTCTTTTCTACAGTGAGTGTTGTACTGGGAGGCTTATGCTTTTACTTGAATTATCCAGCCACTCTTAAAGGAAAGCTATCGAGAGAGAGGTTGTAAGAATTCCCTGGTGTAGCAATTTCTATGTCTGTCTTGGAGTGGAGGAACCTGAAGAATCAAAGTGT
>WEIV01022221.1:198116-211803 GCA_013390005.1 Calyptomena viridis
ATTTATGTGAGAGTGGTATGGAACCAACAGACAAGGCAGAAACTGCAAACCACTGTTCTGAAACTTCTTTTCTGCTTTGTAGGCCCTGAAATGATCCATTGTGCTAAATGGTAGATTTGTCTTCTTTTATGTTCTTAAAGATAACATTTAGAAGAGCAGCAGGCTCTGCCAGAATCATGAGTCTGTGTCTAAACCTTACTTAAATGAACTCAAATCAGTTCCACAAGTTTACTCAAGAGAGACAATTGATGTGAATTGACAGGATCACACCTGAAAATTGAAAGTGAGCAGATTTTGTGCAGATTTAATGACTTCATAGTGATTTTCATTTCTCTTCTCCTAGTGGCTGCACCAATGGGCAACTCACATCTGGCACATGGTGGCTGGTACTAGACAACTGCAACAAAGGTCTCTAATTTTAATTTCTCTCTCCCATCTTATTCTTCTGTAAGTAGTTCTAGAGCTTACACCTGGCATTGGAACCCGGAGGACTTTCGTACCAAATAAAATTATTCCTAACTGATTTATATTTTTTGCCTTACTAAAAGTGAAGCTGGATTGCTCTCGATGTTATTGGTGGATGTGATGTGGAAGCATAAGATATTTCTATGAAGAGCACTACAGTTGAAATAACCATATGACTGAGCCTGGTTGGAGCTGAGAGCTGTAAGTATTGTGAAAAAGATTAAAAAGGACACTCAGGATGAACATACTGCACTGAAAAAATGCTTTCTCATTTCAGTAACAACTCTGGGAGGACAATAAGGAAGCAATTTAAAGCAACTGTTGCATTTGTATTAGCTTTTCAGAAATTGGATTTTCTCTTGTATAGCTCACCTACTCTTGAGGTTTAAACTAGAACACTTTATGTGGTATGTTTCATTCCTGATTTGCAGGTCAGGATCATTTTCTGGCTATTGTGCTGATTACTTTAAATTATAAACATAGAAGTTTTTCTTCTCTCTCAGAACAATGCATTTCATAGAAAATAGAGCTCTGACAGTCTCAAACATTAAAAAAAATGCAGCATCACTCCCAAATCATGATAATGTTAATATTAAGGATGATAATAATAAAGATTATTCTTTTAGTATATAATCTGATTTTTGAATCTTAAAGTTTTCCTGAGGCCACACACTTGCAAGGGTTTCTGTGACTATGAGAACTAGAATATAAGTATTTCTTTTGCTTGTGTTTCTCTTAAATTGATTGTTTCCAGGAAAATTTTTTTTTTAATAATATTGCAAACAGTTGTGAAGGAATGACAACAACTTATAACAGTGACTTCTCTTATCTAATGCACAATGGTACCCTTGGAATATTGTGATGCTTCAGGAAATTCATATTAGAGATACAACTGTGAGGACAACCAGAAAGTAGATTTCCTCTAAATGCAAGAGAAGGTGTTCACATTTACTTGTTCATTTTTCAGTGCAGAGGTGAGTGTGCAGTTTGCAGACAAACCCAGTTGTGTTCTGAAGTTCTCTGAAAGTGGAGAGGGACTCCTCCCACCTAGACAAGATAATGAGACTTTGCATCTCCATGAGAAACCATCTCTAACCCCATAGCTTCATCATTTACCTCTCACACAGAAGTGGGACTCCACCATGGGAGGAAAGAGATAGTGAAGGCATCTCTTCACTATCATATCTGCTGTATGTTGTGAGCAGAAAACTGTGAGCTCTTGTGCAGGGCTGTTGGGTGAATGGCCAACAACTCCAGCAGACAAAAGAGCAGAAGAAGACAGTAGGGTTAAACCCACCAGCTGATTTAGAAAACAGAAGTGAGGAGTTACATGTGCTAGAAGGGGGCTGTAGCAGCAGTGGCCCCTGCACATAGAACAAGGTACTGCTGTGGTTGCTAGCAGGCAATGGAGAAGTCTCATGCAGTTCATTTGGAAGGAAATTTAATTAAGAACCATGCCATTCCCAGGAGTAAAATAGCAGGAAAGGACTCCAGTACTCCAGAGGTAGTGTACATCTCACCTTGCTAGTCCTAGGCACTGAGGATGTGTCTTAGAGTGGACATCTGTAATATTTGAAATGTTCTAAGAGGAGTTTTCCTTGGTTTTGTCGGAAATGTTAGCTAATTCTATACACCCTATTGTTTTCACAGTATTATAGATTATATACAGATGTTTCTACTTCTTTGTGTAATTACATGTAATCTGTTTGAGACAAAATGTTGCATGTAATTCACTAATATTATATACAGATTACATTCTTATAGTGCTATCATTCATTTGTTGGTACACAGGCATAAAATAAGACACCAAGATGTACCTAGACCAGATAATTACTGTCCTAAATGCTCACTACTGGCATCGGCCTCTGACCAACCCACTTTTCAAACTTTTCTTTTTGTGTCCAGAAAGAGTCTCTGAAATCCGCTTTTCAGTCCTTCTTAGAGAGAGAAATTAAACCCCAATGCTAAAGATGCTCCATTTTTCTTAAATTCTCCCAAGAGAAGTGTTTCATTAGCAATGTTGTAATACTTTTTGCCCCTTGTTTTAATTTTTGTGAATTATTTTCCCTAAACTGGAGGCCTGGGGACAAACAAGCTCTTTGTTAGAGGAGGAGCATTATTAATCCTGTGACTGCTTATGCATCCCTGAATAATGTCTCAAAGAAAGGTTACTTTTCTTTCCCAAATTTTACAAAAATCAAATAGATGGAAAAACAGTGGGGAAAGAAAACACCACCCTTTTTTTGCAGAGCCAGAGGAAATCATACTGAGAAACTATTTCAGATTATTTTTTTCTGATGTGTCATTTTCTTATTTTTTGCTGAGAAAAGAACACGCACAGGTAACTAACTCTGTGTTGCTCTTCCACACACACCTCTCTCTTTCTGTCACTCCCTTTTATAGTTATCCCATTTCTTTACCCTCTGTTTGACTCTGTTTGGATGGAAGATAGAGATTGCGGGAGAGATATCTGTGTTACAAAGATGACCATTATAGTTAGTATTGTTTTATTCACTTTCTAATAGTCTCAGTAGAGATCAATCACAGGAAATCCTTGTGAAAATATGCCTCCTCCAGGTTAAATTTAGGGTGTATTCTAAGGCAGCATTATGGAGGCTTTCCATATTTCTGTTGCATCAGAAGAGTAAAGGCCTCGAGGAGTTTGGCAACGTGTAGCAATGTTACTTGGCCAAGCATGGAAAAAAGTCACAAACGCTACATTCAAAGCAGAATGAGGAACTATGAGGAACTGCCTTCTCAGCTACATTTGCCCTAAATCTACAGGATGCTTGAATAATACACAAATATACTGTATGTCTCTCCATTCTACAGAAACTACTTGGACAAACCTCAACCCCAATATTAACTACTCAGCACCAGAAACCATTATAAGTTCTAGGTGCATGAGCTCATTCTGCCTTTTTACCTTCAAACTGCTCTGTCCCCTTGTTCCTTCCTGCCACCTTGTTTCTAAACCAGAAACCAAGAGATTAGAATCAAATGGTATGCAAAAGGCGACCTTTGGAAATGAAGAACCGTTACAAAACGGATGCCTCCTGTTCTCTTCTGACAAGGCACCTATCCTCCAATGTGTTTACAGACTGTATTTACACTTAGCATAGAAGTTGACAGCAGTGGCAAGGAGCATTCTTTGGGGTCATGCACTTTGTAACAAGAAATATCTCATGCCTGAAGCAAAACCAAAATAAATTCTAAAGCCATCTCTTGTGCATTTGTTTCTGCAATCTCATGACTAGGAAAGTGAAGCAGAAGCTTGTGAGAGAGCAGCTTGGCTGGAGCTGCAGCATCCTATAATAGTGGGTGTGCTGCAGCTTCTGAGCCCTCTCAAAATCAGTAGGGGATGAATTTTCAAGGTCAGTGCCTTCGAGCCTGTGAAGGGAACACTATACAGTCTTCCTTGTAATATCTCTGGGTAATTAGGGGTCAGCCAGCTAATCTGTGTGGTTAGGTCTTTTGTATTGCTCAGCAATTTTTGGAAAAGAAAATGTCTTGCTTCTACTTGTAATATTTTGTAAGCTGTGGTGATCCTCTACCTCTTCAGCTCAGCTCATGGTTTTGAATATCTCAGTCCCAGAGCGAACTGCAGAAAAATGTAAGTTAAGTTTGTTTAATCTTTTTGTAAAGAAATTCTCTGCTTTGTGATGTGTCTACTCCTCCTCCCTGAGACAGTCAGAAGGCCCTTTGTAGTGGTCATAAATACACTGTATTGCTTTTAGACACATTTTGCTCCTGCTCATTCTCTGTGAAAGAGATGATCCATCATGTGAAAAAATCATGCTAGTAATGCTGGTTTGAATGGAGTAGATCACTTTACTAAATTGGAGTTGGTTCTTTGAGATGTAAAAACTCCACGTAGAGCCTTCAACATCAACTTCTAATTTAGTCCACATCGTAATGACATAAAGTTACCACTTGATGGCTCTTTGTCAGTTTAGATGGATGAAAGGAGTTAATGGATCCTGACCAGTCCCTCGCAGCATATGCAGGACTCATCTGCAGACTCACCAGACGCAAAAGAACTGTGAAGCTGTGAGAAAAGAGCCACTTGAAAGACTCCTCTTCTTCACTGGGCCAGTACACCATGATGCAATCTGTCTCTGCTTTCACTGCCCAATCTGTGGATTTCCCCTTCTGGAGTTGTCTGCCCCAAATCTTTCAGTATTAGAACCAGATCCAAACCAAAACAGCAACAACAGCAGTAGTTTGATAGTTTAACTTTTGTACACCAATTCCAGAGGTGGGGGAGAAGTGAGAGGGGAAAAAAGAACAGTGGAAATAAATACCCTTATGAAGAAGTTACAACATCGAAATGCAATTCCCTTCTTCATGTTTTTCTTAGAAAGCAGTTCAGTTCCATCTGGCTGTGGGCCTGCAGCCAATGCTTGCTACAGGAGAACTAAGACATTCAAATACAAACAAATAAATAAATAAATAAATAAGGAATAATATACCAACTGGCTGTTGCACCCTCCTCTAGAGCAAGGCTCTCAAAGCTGATATTGTTCTAAGCCAGCTTTGCACCCCCATGCAAACATTAATCTTTCTTAGGCTGACAGAGTTTCAAATAGAGCCACGTTACACATGCATTCAAGAGAGATGGAGGCAAAAGGAGAGGATCAGTAGGATAATACAGAACAACTAAGGTTTTGTTCTCAGCAGTGGGTGAGTGGAGCAGCATGCATAGGGAGATACATGCTTTTTGGAGTGACAATTATTTATTTATTTCAATCGCTAACAAGCTCTAAACAATGCTGTGTTCTTCAATTGCAGGCTGGGAAAATGCACCTGAAAAGAAGTGTTTTAACATTGGCAAAATCACCAAATATTATTTCCTCTTTGAAAGGTCAAGAAGAAAAAATACGTAAAAGCAAAAGAGGGATTAATTTATTTCTAGCAGCTATAGCAACATTCCAAGTTGCTGGAGAAACAACAAATTGATGCAAAGTCAGTCATTGCCTCTGCATCCTAGAAATGTGCTCTGGCCATGGCTGTCAAAAAAGACTAAGGATTTTAATTGTCTCTGACTGATGGATTCTGACATGAAACTCCTTAAAATTTCTTGCTATGTGTGCTGTATTGAGATGCAGGGTTTTGCTTCATGCTGTGGGGGAGAAAACCCAAAGTGCAAACCTTTGGAACCACCTTCCCAACAGAGCTTGGACTTTTGTCCTGAAACTTTCTGAATTAAACTGAGAACTGTCTCATCATTCCCATTTCAGTTAGGCTTAATGGGAACTCTCTTTGTTGTGAATGTAGAATCATGGTCATATCAAAAGCTGACATACAGCTTAGTAGGGAAGGAGACCCTACTGTTCTCTAACTCCTGGCAATAATTCTGGGGATACTCATGGGGTAACACAGGTTATGACACAATATGGATGCCATAGCAAAATGCTCCTTCTACTGAAGAGTTTCCTACCACCCTGCTCAAGTCCTCCCAAAAGTTGGCAGAGACAAACAGTTGGAGAAAATGGCAGAGAAGACAGCCAGAACAGGCAGGTGAGATAGATCATATACCACTCCTGCTGGCTGATGTACAAAAGCAGTTGGATGTCCAGAAAGGAATCCATCCCATTTTTGCCTACTATAAGTCAGGATGAGAAGCTGATTTTCATCTTGAGTTGGGAGATCAGAGGAAAGAGTGAAGTGGGAAATGAGAAACGACAGATCTGATATGGCATTGCTAAATTATCTGTCCTTAATCTTTGGCCTGGTTGTTTGGACAGCAAATCTGGCTTCTTGCAAGTACAGCTTCCAGCCAAATGCAATCCAAAGTTACTCCATTTTCTTCAAGACTTAGGGAAACAAAATGAAATCAGAGCAATATAGGATTATGTCATGATTTTAAACAACCTATAAAAATAACCACAGAAGGTTAGATGGCTAGATGCATGTTTTCATATATCTCCAGGAATTTAACCTAATGTCTAAGAGTTGGGGTAAACTGAAAATTTGAGCATTGTCTCTTTTACTTCAATGTGTGAAAATCAACCTTATTTAACATCTTCTTAACATTCACAATGTGATACGTCAGGATTGGCTAGTTAAGGGATTTGTGAGTGTGTGCTTCACCAGTTTTGTGTTTTGGAGTCAGCTGTGTGAGAGAATATTTAGCAACACCCCACCTCTAACTGCCAAACCCATGAAATATCTATATGAACCTCTGATAGATCTGCCAGTGATAAAAATAGTTCAAGGAGCCATCCTGAGTGCAGTCAGATAAGCGCAGAATCAGCTCGTGAGAGAAAGGAAGGGCAGGATCTCAAATTGTCACTAGTTATCAAAGCAGCAAGTCCAAGCAAGGCACCAACTCCTCAGCTGCCAAGTACAAAAAAGGTCAGGATGGTCTTGCACCTTTGGGAGTGTCCCTGCTGACAGAAACCTTTCCTGCACTTAATGGGGACGAAAGGGAGAAAACTACAGCCACCCTGGCACAGAGAATGAGCTCTCAAAGATGCTTAGCTCTGACCTTCCCTTCCCCAAGGAAACAATTTTGTTTGGTTTTTGAAGGGGAAAAAAAAAAAGGAATTTGGGGGGTTATTATGAGGGGGGAAAAAAGTCTTGGAGTTGGGATTTCTGACAGATTTCCAACAAGATAAAAACATGACAAATTTTCACCATCTCTAGATGCAGCCTATGGTGAATATTCCACAGGGGAGATGGGGGAGGGAGGGAGAAGGAAGAGTGAAAGAAAACCCGTTGTTTCCATCTGAAAATAATTTTAAAAGGGATATTTATCCCACTGGATAGAACAACTCCTAACTAAAGAAATATGCCTGGCCAGTGAGGTACTGTGAAGAGGGAAAGAAGATCACTCCGGGAGGCGAAACACAGCCTGAAAAGGTTCAAAAGTGCTTCTATAAGCAACCCGGTAACTATGATGTATGTATTTTCTCTGGGGAAAGAAACTGCATATTTTGATTTGGCAGATTCTTTATTTCTTCCCCCAAAGCAAAGAGGCAGCCAGGAGGTATGGGAAAAGAAACTGAATGGTTTAGAAACAGCCTGCAACCTGGATGTTGAAAA
Source organism: Calyptomena viridis (assembly GCA_013390005.1). Lineage (NCBI taxonomy): Eukaryota > Metazoa > Chordata > Aves > Passeriformes > Eurylaimidae > Calyptomena > Calyptomena viridis. The sequence continues at coordinate 205,629 of WEIV01022221.1, forward strand.
ATCTTTGCTTTATAGCACTGTCATTTAGCCTTGCTAAGAATTAGTCATTTTTGGTGAGAATTTCATTAAAGCCTGTGGAAAAAAACACGGGAAACATGAGGAAAATGAGAGATATGGGCTAAGACCAATAGCATCTTGGCTACTACAGAACCAATTCTTCATGGACTGTGTCAGGAAAGAGGCAACTAGCATTCATCATCAGGTTCACTCTCTAAATTTTTTGTTGTTTCTCCAATCTAGTTTAGAAGGGAATCAGGATCAAGATGTTGGTTGGGTTGCTTGTGACCCTTTCACAAAGTTGCTTTCCCTTTTTTCTGTGATGGTACAGCATTGTGTGTTTTGTGGCCAGGGAGCAAATTTCTCTGCTCTGTTGATACAGAGCTGCACACAAGAAGTCAAGATCTGGGACTGGTAGATGTTATCATAGTTGAAACTATTTAGAAGAGGAGTAAAAAAGCATTTTCTATAACTGAGACTTTTGTAAGTGTTTCCAGAAATAAAGTGGTCCTTTTCTACTTAATGTGATCCCTGGATTTCCCCAAGAGCTTCTTTGTACACAGGGTCTTTCTCTAGAAGCTTCAGTGACTTGATAAAGTTTTTCCTGTCTTTTGTTGCTCTTTGATGTGCCCACCTGGGACATCTCAGACTCCTTGAGTGAAGATGCAGGCATAAGGGACCATGGGCAGAGACTCCTGGAGGAAGTGCTGGAGGGTGAGGGTGAAGGTGGTTTGCAGTCCTTCTCCAGGGTGGAGCATTTCCTCCAAGAGTGGTCAGGCCATGTCAGAGAGCTGAGAGCAGAGGCAGCTCCATTGGAATGCAGGCAAATCTTCCTGTCCACTTGCTCCTGAAGGCCTAGATCCCAGAGAAAAAGGCAACATTTATTTTATTTATTAAAAACAAGATATGTTGCCTTCCTTCTCCTCATAAATTGAAATGACTATTTGACTTTAACAAAGAAATAACCCATACTTCTAATTGCGCAGATCTTGAGCTCCTGATGAAACACTTTCGCAGCACACAGGAAAGTCCACAAAGCAGTTAGAAATTATAATGTTCACTTGGATGGAGGCTGTGAGGTTTGCAAATGAGCACTAGTATTTCCCCAGGTCATGCAAGGAAAATTCCCTCCACACAAGATAGCAGATTTCTCTATTCAGGCCTTGGATCAGCCACAAGCAAACCAGAGTTCTATACCTGCTCTCTCAGGAGGTTATATTGCTTCTGGTCTAAAGCCAGGCAAAGTGAACTTGTGTCTGTCTGCAAAGTACCATGTAGCCATACCCATGATAACAGGCTTTGGAAAATAAAACCCAAGCACTGATCTGCAATGCTTTGAAGAAATGGCTTTGAATGCCAGGACCACTCTTGCTTAACAGATTTCAGCCTAATCTGATTTATTTATTGTTTAACCTGCCATGTGCCTGCAAACCAGCTGGAAGCACAGCCGGCTAATTACTGGGCTGTGCCAGCATAGGCTGCCTTTGATTGCTTGAGACAAGATGACTATAAGATGGACAAGATTTAAGGCACACAGTTATTGTCTATGACCCTTTTTTAGATTCTAATGAGCTCTGAGAGGCTGAAATGTTGTGTTGGAGAGGCAGCAGGGATCTGGCTGCATCAGGGCAAGGGCTGCATCTGGAAGTTATTTTATCTTGAGCTTTCCTGGTCTTTTTCCCCATTCTCTCTCCTGTACATCTGTGAAGTGGAATGTGTTTAAAGCACAATTCTGATAATCCCTCTAGATCTTCTTCTCCCCTATTTGCATCTTTCAGAAGGCATCTGTGCTAACATGTTTCCCACTTTTGCTCTGGACAAATGAGACACCACTGGTTTCCTCAAAGACTATGTGAAATAGCAGGGATTTTTCCTTACCCTGCACCTCATGTTGAAATTCCCCTTTGTAAAAAAGACTTAGCTCCAGGAAGCAAGCTGATTCTGAGCAGAAACCAAGTGTTTTGAGGATTACCCCACCCCCCATCTTTCATGTTTAATTTAGAAGTGGAACTGCAAAGTGAAATCACTCTCAATTCTGCTGTAATTCATGGGCTGGTCCTTCCAGTTGCTGCATATACTCCCTTTCTCAACTAAAGAGGCAAGGGCATTACAAAACCTAGCAAAATCAGCACTTGGGTAAGCTAGAGAGGCAACTTTCTTATTAGCCAGAGTTTGAACTTCAACCCTTGGGAAGTGGGAGGTTGAATATAATTAAGTATCTATGGCTTCATTAAATATACGTTGCTTGGGGCTATTGCTGGCCCCAAGTGTTTAAAGTTCACTGATTCATGTTACATCTAGTCTACTGAGAAGATGAAGGTCTGGGCCAGAAAATGAGAAAGTACTAAGTAACTGACCACATTAAAAATATCAAAACAGAACAAAACCAAAAAAGAAAAAGATTATCTCAATAATTTAAAGTCCTTTTATTGGCCTGGAAAGGGTGGAGGAAGCAGAAGGATGGGAAGGGCAGGAAGCGATCTCTTTACTCCACAACGGTTCTGGGAATCTGGCTGCCTTTGGGGGACTGGGAGAAATGGGAAAATAAAATAAAAACATGTTCAAAATGCCAAAAATGATAGGAAATGGTTATCAGCTTGAAAAGTTCCTCCAAGGGTTATTAATAGCTAACAGCAAGGAAATCATGACTCACTGGGAAGATAAGTATATCCCAGCTCCTAAAATGTGAATTGGTTCAAAGCTGCTTAACTCTGACTATTCTGTCATAACACATACAGGGACAGACTATCATCGAAGTATCACCACATGTATGTAACACATCTCTGTCTTGCGAAGCACTTAAACATGTGCATAAGATCTGTTACTTTTCATGAGCTATAAGCACACAAAAGTGTGTTAAATCTGGACAAAATTCAACATTGGATTTTGACTGCACTGCTAAAAGAATTGGAATATTGGACTTTTTCACGCATTTAGAGTATTTTGCATATAAGTGGTTAACTGGTGGCCGTTCTGTCTTGGCCCATGAAATAAGAAATTATCCTAGGATTTCAACTCACCACTTGAATCATAGGCATTCTTGTTTTCTGGCATGCATAGGCAAACTGAGGCACAAAGGCATTCTGGGACATTCTTTCAAACTCTTGTTGCATGGTTGTAGGTGCACATGGTCTCACAGCAGTCCATTTCCAGAATCCACACAGACATATTTGCTCAGGAGCCTACATATGGGTTTAACTATTGATCTGTAGACACAGGAGTAGTAGATTTGTAACCTAACAGACATTCCTAAAAACCACCAATAAAGTCTGGGGGCTGAGAGAAAGCTGGACTAGAGGAGTGGCCAAAGGGACAACTGTGTTGCAATGAAATGTGAGAACAGGTATTAAGATCCACAGCCCCATTGCCCACTACTGCATGTTAGCATTGCAATGAAAAAACTTTATGCTGATAGTTAAGCTAGAGAGAGGCTGGGGGTATGTCAACACTGAAACTGCAATTTAAAGACCAAGTAAGCAAGCAAGCAGTGAGCAGATAGGTGGAGTGGGCTGAGATCACCTGAATTTTGGCCAAATCTATAAGCCTTAAAATTATCTATCCTCTGGGTTGGAGTGGTTATTTCTTTTCACATCCAGCAGCTTTTCTACATCAGGTTTATATGCAACAGAGTTTGTAACATGCCTGCCCTAAAATCGTGGCTATAAAATCAACTTTCCTCCTATTTAGTTGCCTAAGGTATTCTCCAGACATAGCAATTATTGCATTTACATAATCGCCTAATCACTGAATGGGCCAGAGGGAGAAGAGGCTTCAGTGATGACATCACAGCTCATTCTCCTGTATCACTTCCTCTGATAGGTGTTTTTCTACCTGACATGTGAAACCTCCAATAAAACAAATGACCAAAATCCCCAGGTAGTCTCCCTGTAAAGTTTGATATCCTACCTCTTTTAAGTTTTCCTATGTCTAGCTTATACGTCTTCTGTGGGAAGACAAGCTCCTGACTCTTTTGCTGTCACCAGTAAGCATAGAGAACATAGAGCATTGCTAGCATAAGAACACAGAATTTTTTCAGTGTCATATACAATAGGAAATCATCCTGATTAGGCTGCTAGGAAAGAGAAGAAAGGGAAGCTAATAAATCTTTTCCGTCTCTCAGTCCTATGGTTTTCTATTTTTGCACTGGAATGGAACATAATATTCTAAGTCCTTCGGCACAACAATATGTCAGGCAATTGGTAACAATACATTGGACTTTTGGGTGGGCGATGCTCTTTTTTGACATCTGTATGAAGGATGATTTTCATCAAACAGCTTTATGGCTTCAATGAAATATTTGTAAAGTGGCTTCTGCAAGTGTGGATGATTGTCTAGTTTTCTTCTATTTTCTGTTTTCATTGGTTTATGTAAATCAGTAAGTATTATGTATACTCTGCATTTGATCATTTCAAACCCATAATTGAAGAATTTGTGTACTGGAGTAAATTTATGGTTTCTATAAAATCCTTGTTTGCTGTAAATACAAGCTTGTTTACCCTTGTGTCAATTAATAAGAGCATAAAAGGTGTTACGAATAAACAAGTTGTTTTCTTTATTTCTTTCATGAATATACATGTGTATTTATTTATTACATGCACTCAGATTAAGCAAAGAGAAAATTTTGAGTCATTTTTTCATTTGCCATGTATTTCATGAAATGTATTATACAGACATTTAGAATATATAAGACAATATGGAACATATTACAGCCTATAGCAGCTGTCATGATATTTCAAATATATTACACGGAATGACATAAAATATTTTCAACATATTCTTATAATTTTAACATATATCGTGTGGTGTCCCATATTTTAGGCAGTAGAACAATAGGCCAATTCTTTCTTTTTCTTCTTCTTTTAAAAATTGCATTTTATATATTGTCAGATATATTTTTACCATGTGTGCAATAAATTATATGAAACACATAACACACATATGGAAAATGTATGACTTTTTTGAGGGGCGCAGGTTGTGGATTGCTTAGCAAGGAACTTAAATCCTTTGTGCATTGTTTAAGCAACAGTCGGTATCTCTGGTCTAGTCTGCAGGCAGAGAGGTTTGTAAAACTAATATTTGTGATTTCCAATACAACTGAGATGTTTTCTGCTGAAGTTAAGATGGTAGCATAGAGTCAGTCACAAAAATCTGTGTCAATCAATTTACCACTCAAAGCAGCTAGTCTGAGGTAGGTGATTACAACCCCCAATGGCAGGATTATCCATGCCACAAACACAGCCCATCTTCTGAGATGATGTGTGCAGTGTCCTTGCCCTCTCTCTGAAGGTGATGGGAAACTCAGAGTAATTTAGTTAAGCTCGTTGAGCCTTAGAGAAGCCAGTGTCTCTTTAGAGACAGTTATCAGAGTTTTAACCTGCCAGGTTAGTGCACTGGGAGCTGTAGTATGCAGAAATCTTACAAAATCAGATTTAAAGTGAATCACAAATACAGCTCTTCTATCTTAATGGATTTCAGATGCCTATTGGCGACATTTTCGAGAAATATGTTAAAATCTGGACTAGTATGAAGATGGTTTGGTCAAATTAGCTGTTCCGGTCTGCTCTATGTCCTGTGCAATCCTGTGCTGCTCTGGAATGAGTCCCTTCTCCATACTGGTTTTGGTGGGCATTCTCCTCCTTCTGTTCTGCAGCTGCTCAGATTTGAACAAATTCTCCAAGTGCAAGCTAGATGAGATCCAGGCCTTAAATTCTAACTTAGATTATACTTTCACTTGTGACTTTGAGAGAGGAGCTAAGCCCAGAGTGCACTTTCTCTGTGCCCGACTGGACTATTGCACCTTCTCTAAATGCAGCAGATGGTGAGTTGCAAGGTTCCTGTCTCACCACTAGAACTGCAGAGAGCTCAAAATATGAACGACCAAGGGAGGTTTAGAAAAAGAGAAATAATCCAATGCCAGGTTCCAGCAGTGAGTCTGGATTTTATAAATATAAATCAGTGCTCTGAAAGAGTTACCCAAGCTATTTAGTAACTGCTTAATTCATCCACTAGGACTATATTTTTTATTTCCAATAAGCCTAGAAGAGATTTTACTAATTGAGCAAGTAGAAACTAGAGCAAGGGGGAACTGTCTTTTAGGCTTTACATTTAGACAGATGACACTCCTCTTTTTATATGATAATACCAGCTATGGTGAGGGATCTTTGGCGCTCTCCATTTG
>WEIV01022221.1:224177-246820 GCA_013390005.1 Calyptomena viridis
TTGTTTGTTTATTTTCACTACAGGCAGATGAAACACTTGGAGGGAATAACGAACAAGACTTTGGGAGGCCATGTTTAGATGTTATTTCCTCTTGGCCTCACTGCCTCCCTGCATCTCCACAAGTGGAGATGCTGACTGGGAGACTGGACAGCAGATTTCCTCGGGAAATGCTCTGACCAGAGCAGAATAAAACTGCATTGTTCCTGTCCTGCCCTGACAACTGCTTCAGAGCCCAATCAGTCTGGTAGCAACTTCCAGACCTGACCTGGGTTACAGATTGCTTGTGTTTCTAAAAAAGCGTGCCATGAATATCTGTAGTGATAATGTCTATTTGCTAGCCTGGAGAATTTTCTTTGAAGGGAGACTTTCTTGGATCCTGCTAATATTCACTGTACCTCATAGTACACCAACCACTTTTCCATCACTCCCACCAAGGGATGACAGGACCTGTTTTTCATGTAACATCTGGCTAGACCATCTACTTCTGATGACATTAATTAGAAAAAATGTTGAGGTTCTTTTTAATGAAGGTCCTGTTATCCTTTACATAAAGAAAAGAACTTGCTCTGCTACAGAAGCAAGTAGTTTTGTGGTTTATCTGAGAGCTACTGACATACAAGAGATTGCCAGGATGGTAGGACTCTTAGGACCCAGCCAGCAGAGGGAATAGCTGAGACAATGGGTCCATTTCTGTCTTGCCCAGTATTTGNGCTGCTAACACTGCTTCTCCTGAGGATTGCTTGGGAGGGATGAGAATATCATGTTACAGGGGAATCTAGTTGTTAGGGCACAAGTGAGAGAAGAGATAGGCCAGTTGTATAACTGCAGGAGATTTTTTATTTTTTTTTTGAGACTGCAGGACACGCACATGGTTCAGTCTGATTGCATTTCTTGCCAGTGATCACACTTACCTCCAGCTGCACCAGGCACAGTTTTTGTGGACACCACAATACAGAATTTTATTTCAAAAGAAACTTTTCTGAACTCTCAATCTGACTGTGTCTTGAGTATAGAGCTTGGGATCTGAGTCAGGTCTTGTTTTATCCCTGTGGATTTTACCTAATCCTCACTGAGTACTGCCAGAGCTTCTCTGACCTCGTTTTTTAACTTTGAATCCCTCTGATAATACCATCTACGAGTCATGGTTACTTAGATGTCTTTAGGTTCTTTTCCCCAAAATAAGTATATGAGGGGAAAGATGCCAAATACAAACCACCCCTACCTCCAAAAAAAGACAAGAGGGTGGTGGGGGAAGACTGAGAAATATTAAAAGGAGAAACTCCTGCCTTTGATGGGTGCATTTTCCAAGGAAAATAGAAGAAAATATAACAGACACCAAGAATAACATCCGATTTTCTGCTGCCAGCCCATTTTGTGACTTTAAAAACCAGTCAGTTTTATTCAGCGTAGTTTCTGGGAAAGGAAAAAAAAGAAGGCGGGAGAAGGATCCACACATTTCTAATCATATTCAAGTAGGCACTGTACAAAACCTGCTGGAAGCCAGCAGTGGTGATGACTGGCTCATTACCATTATATAAATAGTATTTAAAGTGCAGCTGGGCCCTCACATGAGCAGAGACCTAATTGATGCCGAAATATGTTCATTTCAAGTCCTGTGACTTCATGTGGAAAATATTACACTGGCTAATTAATGGCAATGAGAAGAGATGATGCATTGCCTTATAAAACAAGCAACTGAAATGTTGATCGTCCATATAAAAGGAAAAAGGGGAGGGGGGAAGAACTGTGGAAGTTTAAAGCATAAAAGGCCCCAACAAAATAAAATGCATGCTCACATACAATGACACACACATAACCAAGAAACAGAGATACTCAAGAGGAAATGACTTGCTATTTATCTAACGTCATTCAAGCAAAATCAGAGTTTATGGTATGTCTTTGACAGAAAGATAGCACAAAACTCAGTGTTTATACAGAAAGTTCATGAAAATATAAATGCCTTGATTGTGGCAATTCTGAACACTATCTACCTAATACCCTTTTCAGGAACTTAGCAAAGTTGCATCTATCATGTCATTATTTAATACATACAGTTAAGAGTTGGCTTAAACTGGAAATGCAGGCTTGAGTTAATGGGAGAAATTAATTGGGCACTGTTATGCAACACAACAGGAAGATAATTAACATGTATATTGTGCCATATTAGGTGTAGTGAGGTATGACAAAGATGTGGCCAAAAAGATTAGAAGTGTCGGACGAGTCATTTTTAGGTAAGGCCAGCAGGACTAGGTCTGTCACTGGTTAGTTAGGTGACTGTCTCTGAATATCATGTTGTTGCTACCATGTCCCCATCATATCCCTAATAGTATCCTTCTTTACTCTAGTATACGGTGAAAAAGAAATGCCTGCTGCAAGTTGTTTAAAGACAAGAGACGAGGGCTGCTCCATATAAACACAAAGTCACGGAAGTTAGAAAGCCAGCATTGGGTGTCTGGAAGCTTCCCTGCCTTCAGAGGAGTGTTTGGCACATAGATATTACCCATGCTTTTTCTCAAGATGGGTTCTGACAGCCCTAAATGCTAGGTTTCCCAATGCCCCCCTAGAAGACTTTATCATAGTGCTACTGACCTCACTGTTAGGAAAAATTTGGCTTCAAATTTCCCTTTGTGTATGTTTTCTTACATTATTCATAGCAAATCTCTTCCTACTTTCTGCAGTCTGGATTATTATTTCCCCTCCTTGTTTACTCAATGCCTCTTTTTCAGGGGTGTTTTTTGGGGTATTGGTATTTTTTTTCATCTTCAGATCTTTATCCTTTCTGCATATATCATGTGTTCCAGTTCTTTCATCATTTAAAGGTGTTTTCTTTGGATTTCATTATTTTCTCATCGTTTTCCTTTCAAGAATCAAATTATTGTTCTGGGTTTTGATCTTTCTAGATTTTGTGTCTCAGTGACTTGATTCCTTTGCACAATTCCCACTGTCCTGTCTTGTTGCCAGTTTGTGCTGTAAACAAAATGTACCATAAACTCTCAGCTCCTTTTTGTTTATCTGCCTTATAAATCTTACTTTCCCACTGGTTCTTCATGGTGTTTTCTTTTGTTAGGGGCACCAATGAATACAATTAGACTGCAACCTTCCTTTATGCTATTTACTCCCAAATTATTCTCCCTAAATTGCCTTTCTTCTACTTTTCTGCTGGGGCTGTTTTTGTGACTCCTTCCAAATTATTGTTGTTTGTAAATTTCATCAAGCGCCTGATTATTTCCATTTCCAGAGATTAATGAAGATATTAAATGAGACTCTTCCAGAATCCAAGTAGGCACATCTGTCTCCGAGAAACAATGTTTATAGCTGAGTCAGCCACAATGATTTTTGGAGTAGGATCTCAGGAAATAATCTTGGAAAAGCCAAAAATGTATCATCTGCTCAGAGTTATTTCTCAGTGATATTGTGGTGCTACAAGCACCGTTAATGTGGAGTATCAAAGGCCATAACAAACTAGGACTGTTTTTCCTCCCCCTGCTTCAGTCTTGTGCCACACAATTAGGTGTTACTTGGTTTGTGGATAGCTTAGTGTGCCACTTAGAGCCAGTACATCACATGAGACTATATAGGACCAAGGGATAGATTGCATTAGCAACTCTTTTTGATTAAATTATCTGAGCTCTATCTATCCACTCCTCCACCACTATGGCTACTTGTGACATTCACAGTCCAAACAACCAATGTACCCCTTCTCCCACCCTCCCAAAACAAACAGACCCAGAGCAAAACAAACCCACCCTAGACAAAGATTTCTACTCTATGTGCAACTCCCCTAGGGAAAAGGATAAGGCACAGACAACAGTAGGCAGATGGCAGCTACGTTATTTTCTGCCCTACTGGCAGGAGCTCAGAAACAATGGCAGTGAAAATTTGTAAGATCCAGGACAGAACAAAATTAAATGGTTTCTCATAATTTTCTTTCCAACTGTTCAAAGCTTTATTTCAGCAAATGAGAATGTCATCATGATGGCCATGGTCATAAAAATTCAGAGTATCTATTTCTGAAACAAGCTCCCCCAGAAAGACTTGCTTATAACTATCTGTGAGCATGAATACTGTGTGCACATTTATGTCTACCCTTGTAGCAAGTGGGCTAGTATGGGGCACCTGAGAGCTATGGAGGAAAGTGAACTTTATCCAGAACTCACTTTATATGACTCTCAAGCCTCCCCTGTATTTGTTGTCATGCAGTTGCACTTCCCAAATTCATGCCAGCAGTTCCTTTAATCACACCCACACCTTTGTTTATTAAGTGCCGACTGCATGGCCTGGGGCAGGCATAGCAATTGAGACTTGCCACATTTCAGACTCACACCTGGGTGCAAGTGTGATCTTCCAAGTATGGTGTATCTTTGTTACTGATAAGCAATAATGGAGGGGAGAGGGCTGGATCTAGGCTACCTCGTATAGGTATTAACCTGAAACTCCACACTTGTCTCTGTACAGTGACTTTGTCTTGCAGTCTTGGGCTCCCCTGACCACTGCTCTGTGCAACGCATACACCACTTGCAGCTACCTGAGCTTGCCATAATCTCTGTGGTATAGTGGCTGGATGGAGTCCAAAGTGTTCTGCCTGAAGTTGCAAGGAAGATCACCAAAGAAAGCCATGGTTTGAAGCATTATCTCCCAAATCCTAATTAATTTCCCTACTGGCAGAGACCTTTCTCCCTCCTATTGTGGTTTAATTTGATAATGAATGAAAATGGAGCAGGAGTGAGAGAAGCAAGGCTGTTGTCCTGGTGCAAGGTTTTGAACACACCCTCAGAGGGGAGCTCCAGTGTGGAGGCTGTCTCACTTGCTCAGGTGAAGAAGCCTTTGCCCAATTCAGCTCCACCTGGAAGCCCAGGTTACAACTCTTCTCAGGCCTCAGGAGTCTGAAATCTCCTCGAGGCATCATGTCCCCTCACCCCTGGCCAAGAAAAAAGAATTCCATTCAGTGCTCTGTAGATGAGGAGCCTGTGTGTGTGGCTGTTTATGTGAGCATGCAACAAACACGCACCCTTTGGGGACTCTGTATACAAAGTCTTGGACAGGGGGATGAGAGAAGACTACAGGACTGGTCCTCTAGCTTGAGGGTTTAATGACACATTGAAATAATGAAACATTGACACTGATGCCCTTTAAGTTTTATCTGTCACTGTTACAAAAACTGTCCTCTAAAGATTTCTGTTTTCATGTCACCTTTTATTGTACTAACAAATGTTAACTCAGTTGAAACAGCAGACTCTTGTGGTATATCACTTTGGTGAGCTGGACACAAAACACCTATTTTAGCAAAAGTGTAATAGACAGGGAGTAAAGTACAGTTCAGCAAGAGTTTTTACACTTCCTTCTGTTGTTTTTTTCTCAATTTTTTTAAACATATTTAGATTAATATTTTTTTAAATGATTGCTAGTTAAGGATGTTACAGAGCTGAACTGTATCCTCTAAAATGCTTCGACCCAGTGATCTCAGAGGAGAAGAGAAAAAGTGGCTGAAACCACCAGCTGAAATCTCCAGCTGCATCTATGGCCTTGGACAAGTTTGATCCAAACCCAAATGCTGACAGATCAGGGCCTGTGCTTTGCAATTTTTCATTTGATACTCTCCAGCTTTGATTTCTGGGGAGGGGAAAGGAAAGAGTGGGTAGGGGATCAAAGGCACCAGCTACATCCACACCCTCATGTTAAATCCAAACCCACTTGCTTTAGGATGTTAAAGAAGACGTAGAGGAAGAACAGAAAAAATACGGGAGGAGAAGACAAAGATTTTGCAGAGGGAGGGAAAAGAGAGAATTTAAAACTCATATACACGGAAAGTTCAGCTGTGCAAATGTAAACCTTACAGAGAAACATACTATCTTTTTTTCCTTCTGTTTTGACATATATACCTCCTGTTGTGCTACTGTCCAGAATAAAAGAGGAAGGTTGGTTTTACCCAGTCCCTCTTGCACCATACACGCAGAGTCATAATGGATCATTTGTCAGTGTGGTGCCTTCCCACAAGATGTGACTGGAAGAAGTGAAGTTGCATTAACACTTTCTTCAGGAAGACTAAACTTTGGAGTGGTTTGGAGTTCTGGTCCTCTCCTCTGATACACGTTTAGGTATCCATCCTCTTGCTGATAGACAGCCTATGACTGGAGAAGTGTAGTCTGAGCTTACACAGCCCACAAATCCCATCTGCCTCTGGGGCACATGATCCCAAGCCTCTTCTAAAGTGGATTCTGGGATGGGCTTATTTGTCCAATGTCGGTTGCCAAAAGAGCAGCTGGGAAATGCGGAGGCAGCTGGGCTGGGCATGGTGAATGTCCTTAAAGATTGATGTAGTAGAAGAGTGTAGCTCCAGACAGGAATCCAGACTGGAGGGATTTCAGGCCATTTGGTTGGCGTCAGGGTGGTTGTCTGACCTGGAGGGCATAGCTGGGAGAGGTGCCATGAGAATAGGCCTAAATAAGCCAGTACCCAAAAGCATGGGACTGGCTAAGGAAGAAGAGCTGGAGTACAGCTTGTGAACCCTGAGAAGCTGTATCTAGATCAGTAAGAAAGATCTGCTGCATCAGACTATATTTGTAAAAAAAATTAATTTCCTTTGCAGCAGCCACTTGTAAGGACACAAGGAACTTTTCATGGGGACAGAAATCATTCATGGGATTGGTGGCAGTTTGGAATAATGGTATATTTATATTTCTGTGCTATAGATGTGGGTGGGTATGTGGTTGTTGTAAACAGCCTTGAGACACTTCTTGCCACTAAACTAGGATTTGTCTTACCCAAACATTACTGCAACAGCTGTTACTGGGGACAATCCTGCCTTTAATGGAAGGGAGCCAGGACATGGTTTGGCCAGGAGGGATTCAGTTGGGGGTCTCCATTGCTGTATCAGGAGAAGTAGAAAATGAAATGAAACAGGTGGTGTGCTATGCTTCAAAAGCTGAAAGAGAAGCCAGAGCACTTTGGAAAGGACCTCTAAGAGTGCTGAAGGTAATCTGCTAGCGACGAGGTTTGTTTCTGGTGAAATATCATGAAGAAATTAAGGGGACATTCTTTAATGGTCTGGTCTCCTGGGCTGCACTATTGCCTGTTTTCTGTGTAGCTGGAAGTGCTGTTCACCAATGAACCACCAAGAAAATAGCACTTGGTTTGGGAAACAGAAACATTCTTCTTGAGTGAAGAACTTTCAGCAAGATCTGGCCAACTCAGATTCTTTTTTATAAAGAGCAACTTCTGCTGGGACAGAAAAAGTGCCAGTCTCCTGAAAACTTTGGCTCCATGAGAGACACATGTTAACAGAAACTGTTCTAGAAGGATTTCTTGCAAGGGCAGGGGTTATTCTGAAGATGTGATTCAAACTCTGCCCAGAGTTTCTTTTCCATTGCTCACCTCTCTAGTATCCCTTAATTAGTGAGCTTACTTCACTGGATTGTCCTTCAACAGGATGTCAGAGATCATTTTTGTGGTGCCCCCATCATGAGTCTTCCCAACTTATCTGCTGAAGCTATAAAAGCAAAAATAGGCCATACTCCTTCCCTGAGGTGCTATCAATAGTTACACTTCATATGAACTTTGTCTAGTAAGCCACTTTCCTTTAACAATCATTGCCAATGCTAAATTAGATAGGTTATAGTCAGACATTTCTGGCAGAACTTTCCTGAAGAAGTTTTCCCTGTAGGGAGATAGAAAGATTGGCAGTTTTTTATCTGTCTTAATATTTGAGTTGATGCTGATATGGGCCCTAGAGGCTGCTATTTGTCCTCATAGCTAGAGCAGCAACCTAGTGAAACACACACACAGGGTCACTCACATATGTACTACCCCAGCCTGGAGGATCTACCAGGAGTTCATTCTGAATGGCATTGTTCATTCTTTGATCTCACTGATAGCACCAGTAAAGGAGGCCTCACTAGGAAAACTACTGCAAAAGCCTTATCTGATTGCATTTATTAATAAACTACGCTGGATTTGAATGATTCATCTAGAAGGGAATGCATCCCACTGCATAATCTGCACACCAAGACATGCAACCCTTGCTTTCATGAGGTGAACTGTTCCAAAATGTGTAGGAGAAACAGTGTGGAGAAGGGACAACAGCATTTGGAAATAATATACTAGCTGATGTGTAGCATTCAAGCATAATTGATAAGACAGTAACAGCTGCTAAAATACCAATAACACACCAAAGAGTGACCTATCTCGTACAGAGCCATGAGACACGTTGCTCAAAGGAAATCCTGGAACCCAGACATGACTGCCTGGCATTGGCATTAAGGTAATGGCACAGAGCCATTGGGTATAAAGACCATGTGGATTTAACAGAACTTGCCCAGATGGTTTCTGCCCTATAACCAGTACGGACATAAACAACATGTGCTATTTCCTCATCCTCTATCATAGAGGCTTCCCTTGGCCAGAAAGAGCAAAAGACTGATTATTCTTGGCTCATCTTTTCTTGCTGGACAGAAGCTCCCTAGTTCACATTCATATTTAGTGGAATTGGTCTCATCATTCTCAGATTACTAGTTTAGCTGCTCTATTAGGGGAACATCCAGGAATAGAGAAGAAGGGAAGAGGTTCCAAAACTTGAGACTGAAAAGTCTGAGACATGCAATTATCTTTTTTTCCTCTCTCAGTAAAAGTTTGAACCATATTTAATGCAATGTCAGCTTTACGAGGTCTTTGGCTCCAAAGTCCAATTCCCAAACCAAAGGTGTCTTTGGTAACGTGAAGCATCATGCATTGTATCTCCCATTTGATTTACTGTTTGCATCTGTAAAAAAAAGCAGTAGATTAAAGAAAAACACATGAGAAAAATGAAGCATGTTCTGTCAGGGAAGACTCATGGCACACCTGTCTCCTTCATTGTCAGCATTACACATATGTGAGACTTCCAAAGTCAAAAGCTTTCATCGGCCTTGATAGTTACATCAACAGCAGGGAAGCACCTCCAGCAATAAAGGAGATCACATTCTTGATTGCTGGAATTCTAATAATTTGGTTTTAATTTTTTAGGTATTTTAGCAGATAAAAAGAAACAAAGATTCTCTGCTGGATCTTTGCCTTGGAACAACTATTTGTCTTGCTCTGTTTACCTGAGACTAAAAAGTTCCTTTCTTCACCTCTGTCTAGGTGGTATCTCTAGAGACTGAGTTCCTTGAATTAATAATAAGTGAGCAAAAGGAGTTCATTCAAAACCTTGTGCAGATAAGGAGTATCTTAGCATGGATTTCCAGATGCTGTGTGTTAGATCATAAACAAGCCATTTTAAAGTTCCAATAGTGCAGTGCTGCTCATCTTTGTCCGCAAAAATGGGGGCCCAAAAGATCCTCAAAGCTTTTGCCTCTCCAGAAAGTGCAATCTTAGAGAAACATTCACGTCTCCAAAGCCTCTTTATACTGTGAATGCAAAAACACATTCTACTGCATCAGTTCATTATTTATTCCTTAACTGGTCATAGTCCAATTTGTTCAAAGACATTTTTTTCAATGGTCAAAGCAGGTAATGTAACCTGATTTCGAATTACCATTTCACACCTAATTTCAAGCACAAATAACAATGATGCAGACACCCTAAATTCAGGCTATCTCTATGATTAAAGAACACTTAAAACTGTACAGATTAGAAGTAGAAACAATAAGGTAGACATTTAAAATTAGGATAAATTCTCTTTCATTTCATTGCCAGATTTAAACCTGATATAACGGTCTATCTACACATTTTCCACTAGTTTCCACCTTCCAGAATAGTTGATGGATAGGAAACATTAAGCCAGAAGTTGATGTTACAGTAATCTGTAAGAAAAAGGGAGTTGTAATTGAAAGCATTTCCATACTGTGGGCACTGCTGAGTGGCTGCCATGTTAATTATATGATCCCTTCTTCTAAAACAATCTTCCACTTGAATACCAACTTTAACTCCTGCCAAGAGGTCTCTGAAATGCCATCAACAATTGTGCTTTCTGACAAAAAGATAAAGTTAACTAATTGTAAGCACCCTTTGCTGATGAACTTAAAAAATCCCCACTGGCTTCTCTTCCTGGAGAGACAGCAAATAACGTGGGTCATGTGCATTAATATTTTTGCACTGACATAACTTTGGCACAGGCCTTGGGTTCTTGCCAAGGTGCCACCTGGAACCGACAGCATACATTTAACACAACACAGAGCAACAGTCACATAAAATTAAATCACAATCCAGCCCAGTGCCTTACCTCTGGAAAAGTGACATAGGGGATATCTGGGAGAAAAATATAGGAAACGAGGCAGATATAGCCTGATCCTCCTCTTAGCAGTCCTCCCATGGCCTCTGTGTGATTTAAAGTCATCCTGGACTAAAGTTTCCTTCTCCATGTGCATTTCTTTGCATTCATCAAAGCTGTATTTATGGAAATTGAAATCTCTAATCACTTGGTTTCATTATTAACTTAGCAGAGAAACAGCTTATCTCGTAATAGAAAGCCATTGTAACCACAGCCAGGATTGTTGTCACCCAAACAGATTAACGGTTAATAAAAGATTGATACAGCTATCAACAACTTTATTTTCCAGGTATTTCTACAGTAATTTTTCACCTCTGATTTCTTTTGAATCAGGCATTTATTTGCCAGGCATGTGGTAGCATAATATAGATGGTTTATGATTGAACCAAGGCCAACTTCACATCCAGATGGGAGCAGCAGTGCCCTGGCAACCAGGGCAGTCTCCTCAAAAAAGGGAAAAGATTGAATTTGCCAGCAGAATATGTCTTCCTATCTTATTCCCAGCAGCAGAGATATCTCCAGATTTAGAAAGTTGACCAAGTCTTTGCAACTGACAATACATCTTTAGCCTCTTCCCTTTTTTATGCCTGTTTTGAACATGCAGCCACATTCATGGAATTACCAGCTCCTCTAAACTTTCTTCAAAAAATCTAGCTTGCTGTGTGCCTGCAAAGCATTCCTCTGTAGGACTGGGTATTAAAACAAGTACAAACTGTTCTGGTTACCCTTCATTGTGTTGCTTCCTCATCAGACATACTTTCTGCAGACATTGAAATTCCTGATCAGGGACTGCCCCATTTGGTGTTGGTTTGTACAGGCACTTGATCTCAAAATACGAGGAAAAGAAGTTTTACAGGATAATATTACAGCTGTCACAAAAAGAGCTTGCATAGTGTATTTTTGGAGAAGAGTTAATAAAAAAAGGGGGCAGTTTCATTGTTTTTCTGTGATAGCAATGCCCCTGTCATTATGTTTCTTATCAACTTTCAGGCTTTCCCCACAAGTTGTTAAACCGCTTATAGCAAGAATGCTTTTTTCCCACTGATCTTGCCTCATTTTCAGTAATTTTTCTATCATCATTCAGGGTTAGAAATGGCAAACATTGCACTGTGCCTTGCCGGCTAGCTCAGCCTTCAAAAGTTGTCATCATATTCCTGTGTCTGCCACCAGGCTAGTGATACTTTGCCAGGTTGTTTCGTTCTCTGAAAAATTAATGAAGTTACTTTGGGATCTCCCAAACAAGCCTGTTGTGATATGTGCTGACACAAACTAACAGATAAGAGCTGGACAATATTATGATTATTGTCGTTATTCTTAAAAAAGTTTGAGAGCTGATTTGGAATTTCTCCTCCTTCTCCTTTTTCTTTTCATAGAAATCAGCAGGTGATGCAATAAATAGGATTTATTTTTCATTATTGATCTTGTCCAAAGCCTCAGCATCTTTTTCTTTCCCTTTCTAGAATACACATGCGTCTCTAAGGACAAATCAAAATCTTTCAGCACTATTTTCAAATTGATTCCTACACTTATTTTTATTTTATTCCCTTTTCTCACTTTGTACCATCTCCTTAACATAGACAGAAATGAATGGAATTCCATTTTGGAAAGGCAAGAGAAACAGATGCAAGCATGAATGCATTAGGCAAAGCATTCTCTGAAACCTCTTCAATTGGAAGAGCAGATTTAGGAAGACATTTAGTGCTGGTAGCCTGTTGAATTTCTACCAAAAGGCACTGCAGGATAGCTGTCCATCTAGCTATATAAATAAGTAAATAAGGATCGCACACAAGTACATATATATATATAAAAGTGTGTGTATGTGTTCCTTGCAGCAGAATTGAAAAGCTGGAATTAGGATGCGCAGTTGCTGTATGTCCCTTTTCCAATTGTATTTCCTAATTAATATGCATAATGTTATTTACAGAGCTTTTGCAGAACAGATCTCTGTTCTCAACACGTCTTCTCTCTGCATTTTCATGGGATCTCAGTCCAGACTTAGATGAGAATATTGTAGAACTTCAGTTAATCCTGGCACAGGAGTCATGAGATGGGTGAGATTCCTGGAGGGTTTTCCTGTCTTCTGGGTTCCAAATGTCAGCAAAAAATTCACAACAGTCCTGACTAACTCTAGAGTTGTTCTAGCACCTGAAAGCAGGTCACTTTTTACCTGGGGTAAAAAGTCTGTGAAGGGATTGCCCATGGAGGCAAAATGTCTCCTTCACATATGCACAAAATGGCTGTCAGAAACTTTGAGCATGTTGTCAGGCACAGCATACCTGGACACTGGTGTATCTTATGCCCAAATCCTGCAGATTTGGCCAATTTTACCTGCAGAACAAAACAATGGGGACTTTCTTCATGTGTGAGGGAAATCATCTGCCTTGAAGAAGCATAGGGGACAGATGAGATTATGAATATTTAATACTCTCAGAACTAGGTTTTGGTTCCCGTTCATTTATGTTTCAGTTATGAGAAATTTGACTCACTCTGGCCCAGAGAAGAGCCAAACTTGTGTCCTAGCAGTGAACAATGCTTTTTGGAAAACCCAAGCAGTGGAGCTGTCTCCATGTGAAGGGTTGTTAATGCAGTGTGGTAGAGGGGCCCCTTTGGAGACCCTTCTGAATGCTCTTAGTGAAGAGGAAGTGGTTGAGATGATGGGTCCCATAAACTCTGCAGGGTCTGATATTTTACATGCAGCCCTGTTTGATCACATTTATCACAAGTAAAGAGGAGACATTTGTGTGAGCATCTCTTGTTTGGCTGTTGTCAGCATATCACTAGTTTACAATACAATAAGGCACCATGACATTGCAGTTAAACTCCATGCCCACTTCCGTAAATGCAACTCAGCGAGGCGCAGTTCACCAGGACATTATTCAAGTCATCCTTTGCAGGTAAAAACCACCCCTCCGGCAGGATTTGGTGCACTGAGTGTTGGAGATTTGGTCCTGACTCCTGAGCAGACTGTACGAAATGCAGAGAAAAGTAAGATCAAGCTGTGACACAAACAGCAGAGCCCTTTTCATTCTCTTTGGATATCTTATGGAGCTTCTTGTCAAAAAGACACCACAAGACACCAGATTCCAAGCTGAGAAGGAGACAGAACTTTCCTTGGGGGCAAGAGTAATGAGCAGAGTTAGATCAGCAAGGAATGAAATGGTAAAGATTACAAAGATGAAAGCACCTTGTCCCTCACAGCTCAAGTCCATTCTCTGGGAAGAGATATATGTGGGACTCACCTATGTCTTCTTCACCTCTTCCACCCTGGCCTGGATAGCAGGCTAGTATTTTCTTCATAGGGTGATCAGACAGCTATTGGATCCATGGTCTTCCAAGTACCATGATGCCTTGCCAGTATCAAAATGAGTGCATCATCCTCTGGCTGCTTTGTAGTGAGGAGAAATACCTTGAACAGCTCTCATCACCTGCTGCTCAGTTTCTTCATATGCCTGTACAAGCTGATTTTAAAACATGAGGAAAAAAAGTTTTACAGGATAATGTTACACTTGTCACAAAAAGAGCTTGCATAGTGTATTTTTGGAGAAGGGATAAAAGAAAGAGCAGCTGGAAAGTCAGTCCTTTACAGTGCCTCAATTTCCTCGTCTCAAGACCATGTAGGTCTCCTAGACCTAGCATAATAAAATGACTCCGTTGTGGTAATTTTCTGTGATGTGACTGCTTCTATTATTATAAAAGTTCTCATTTTCATCTGGTATCTATTTTCTAATCTCCAAAGAGTGGTGACGGTGTGACATATGTTTTCTTACCTTGTTTAAATGATCTCATACAGGGATATACCATAAAAAGCATGATTCTGGAGCAATAGGACATTTTGTATTTAAATCTGATCTTCAGCCATATTTGGGAAATGTGTTGCATGTTCCAATACACAGTACTGTAACCTTTAGTCTCTTCCCTGATGCCTTTTCCTGCCTGCATTTGACTTTAAATTATACTGACTAGCAATATCCACCAGGAGACGCTAAAGTAATCTGAGATCCTGGGGCACATCGAAGCCCTGATCACACCCTCCTGTCCTAATCCTGCTCCTTGTAGCTGCAGGCAAGCAGGAAGGTCGACAAGTGGTGAACCTGTACCATGGAGAGCTGGTGAGATCTTCCCACCTCCAGAGATGCTGGTTCAATTTGTTGGTCCAGCACAATGCACACCTGCCCCCATCCCTTCCTGCCCCAACACAGGGTAAGGGTGTAGGTGACAATGATTTTACTGTTACTCCTTTGCCTGTGTGGGCCTTATGGCCAGAGGGCTGTGACAAGGAGGAGTATGTGTGTCTGACACGCTGAGAGAGAGAGGGAGCTCCAGGCAGAGAGAGGGAGCTCCAGGCACAGGCGTGATGACAGTAGATGGTGAAATCATTAGCCCAGCATTACAGTGAGAGATGGGGCCTGAGCCACAAGAGCAGAATCTGTATCCAAAGCTCAGGGGTGGTGGGGCTGGGCTTGGGCCCATCTCATATTCAAACTTCAGTGCAGAATTCAACAAAGAGACACCAGGCCCAAGGGAGAAAAAACAACATATTCACACACAGAGATTAGCTGCGGAGGGGGATGCAGGGAAATACCTGCCAAGAACACTGTTTAAATATTAGTGATCTCTTCTTTTCCTCTATTTTTTTTCCTTCCCTCCCCTCCTCCCTCCTAGTGGGAAAGCCCCTCCTCACTTTTATATTGGATCTGGTGCCTTGATTCCCTTCTTGATGAGAGATTCCACCCATCCCTAGCACAGTGAGCAACACAGTTCTGCCATGCAATAAGCACAGTGGCCCGCCTGTCTGATCCCTCCTATGGAAAGGACAAACCATTTGTCAGGACAAAGAAAGCTGCAGGGTGATTTTGAGACAGGGCACCCAAATTCAGCCTCCACTAGTGAAAAAAAAAAAAAAGAAAGGTAAAAATAAAGGTCATCTTTAGATTTCAATCTAGATTAGAATTTCCCAGGTTCAGGCTTGATTTAATAAAGGGACTGAACCAGATTTCTAAACTGAAACTTCCTGGTCCACTGGGGATATTTCAGCTTTAGAGTAAAATCTTGTTTCAAGCCCCACAGGTTTGAACTCTTTTGTAGCAATAACTCCATTATCTGCTTGAAAAAGCCAGCAGCAAAGGTGGTGGTTGGTTAATGTCGTGACTGGTTCTGTGCTTTATGATAGTGTCCCTTAGAGTGTTTAGGAAAGAGGATTTAGAAGATTGGGTAGTTGGGAGTGAGATTTAAACACTAACACAGCTCTGGCAAATCATGAAAAACAAGAACTGCTTTGTCTTGCCTCATTTGTTGAAGATTAATTTTAATGAATTGTTTTATGCTTGCAACCTAGGATGCTCTTTGTTTTATGTCTTTGCAGAGATTGTTGCAGGAAGAGCCATCTGAAGGAAAGTTGGTAGTTGATGGAATGTACTGAAAACCACCTGTGAGATGTGCATACTTGTAGTACTTTGATACTTTCAATCACCCTCCTGAACAGAACTCCACCCTCCTGAGGACCAAAGTCTATGGTCAGAAAAGGAGCTTCTCTCCCGGGCTGTTAAAATGCAGCTGGACTGCTACAAGGACACTATTGCTACAACCGTTTCCAACTTGATCTTTATCTAGTGGCAATAAATTGGTGTGAGGATTTGTGCCTTGGAGGATTGGGATTGCTGCTGGTGGTGTTTTGATCCATCACTTAGGGGAATAAACTGTGAACAAAAAAAAAACTATTGTCACAACTGTCTTCATACACAGAAACTCTTCCCTTAGACTAGACACCAGTGCATGCCTGGAGAAGAACATGAGCAGAAGGCAATCTTGTATCAGTCTTTCCTCTGTTCTTGCAGTATCCAGTCACATGGATTACTTGGATTAGAGACAGCTCTGCACAGGAGCTGACTTGTGTGTGATAAGGCATTAGCAGGGCTGGGCTGGCACAACAAGGCGAACACTTACACTGTCTTCTAATAAATCTGTTTTCAACATGACCTCCAGGGCATATCTATTGTCACCAGGAAGATTCATTTGCTGTGGCTGTTTTTATTTTTTTTTTTTAGTAAATAAATTGATCCAGCCCTGATTTTGACCTTTTTACAGAACTAAAATGTAAACTATCAGCCAGAGAACCTAGAAGGTATGAAAAATATGGGAAGACATCTTTGCAAAATACAAAGACATTTGTTTTCTGACTATGTAATTAAGCTTTCAGGTTCTGTGGACTGTATGACAGCACTAATTGGCAAGCACTAATTGGCAAATTTAGAAACTAATTCTGCAATGCAGAAGTAAAATAGTCATTCAGTAATAATCCCTCTTGGAACAAAGACAGGAAATTCAATATCTTTGCAGAATACAAAGTGAGACTGAGACCATGGGTTTTGTGAACAGCTTCTCCAGGGACTAAATTTGTAAACCATAAAAAGATTAAGAAAACCCACTCCTGCAAAATAGCCTCATCACAGTGAATTTTCCCTTTACTTAAATCCTATCTGCATTTGTGCTGTAAAGTCTCCACGAGTCATGATGGGACAGAATCTTCTTGCGATGCAATGTTTTGCTTGATCAAGCAAGGAAGGGAGGAAAAAAAGAAAAGAGCAAAACAGAGAGATACGTCCTGCAAAACAAATAAATGGCAATATTTTATTTTGGTTTGGTTGGGTTTCTTCCCATCAAATGCCCTTTTTAGGGTTTCTATGGCTCTAGGAAACATGGATTTTTTGCATATTCTTCTTTCATATCAGAGAATGCTCCTGAGCCACACTATTTGAAAATAAAAATATTTTGGTAGACAAAGACTAATTGGTTAGAAACCTAGAGGAGGTAGAAGAAGGAAGAAGAAAGAACTTGCAGTTGTGTTTCTCACACGGGACTGATCATGATAGCCAGGCATATAGGGCAAGAATGATCTTTAGTGCACAAGCTGCAGACTCATTAGTTGCTTTTGTCTCCATATCTTTCAAATACATAAAGATCTGTTCTTCGTGAATATGGATTATGAAGGTGAAAGATGTGTGACTGGGGAAAATTGTTGTACCTCTATTGTTGAAACCAATGTATTTAAAGAAAGCCTACAACTGTAAGAAGGGGAAAAAAAAAGAAAAAAGAGAATTTGAGATGAATGATAAAGAGTCACAAATACATATTCAGGGTTATGTAGAAGATTATACAAATTATAGATACAAGAAAAAAGACCCTAACTCTTATGCTGGTTCAGGATGCTTTGTCAAATGCTTCCCAGCAGATCAACTTTGTGAACACTCTTCTCCCCAAAGAGCTGCTATGATCACTGGGAAGAAGACTAAAAGGAGACTTGACAGGAATGTTTAAATACTATTATTTGTAATGAATGAAGGAAACACTATTGAAGAACTGTTGTCTTTGCATTTGTGATGGATGTTGAGCAACTTAAAGTTATGTAAAACATGAGAAAAATCAAGGAAAGTCAGACTTAGACTTGCTGTGAGCTTAGAGGTGAAAAATTTAAGCCTGTTTTCACTATCAAAAAGGAAGCAAAATTACAAAAGAGGAAAAAAAAGAAAAAAAAAGAAGAGAAAAGTAAAAGGAGAAAATTCCTTTGTCAGGTCACTTTCTAGCTGCCCTTAAGGTCATTCTATCCTAAGGATGCTTCTTCTGATATGGACATCTTCTCAGTGAGAACTGTGCTGAGCTCACTAATCCATTTCACAGCATCACAAGTTAGGTGTAACAAAGCCCAGGCCATGTGCATGCTGACGTTGGGTTCATTGTCATGAAAAGACTTTGGGGATGGTCAGATACAATCACATGGAACAGACTTTTTTTTTTTTTTTGCTAAAAGCAGTTGTTGCAACAAGAGTACATGGCTCATAAACTGCCTGGTTTAGCAGGGGGGATGCAGAATCATATACACAATGACCCAGATATTTGAGATATTCAGCTAGCCAAGTTGTATTAATTTCAGAGGGAGTGAGACATCCTGAAACCTCTAAGCACTATGCCATTTTTCCATCTTATCTGAGAACATTATTCCTCATGTTCTTACTCAGCTAACATCTATATAGTATCCTTCCTGGTTTCTTACTCCTAAGATTTACTCATTGTATTCTAACTCTGCTTTACCATGCCTTTCACTTGAGTTTATTGGGTTTTTATATCTCTCTTGCATCATCCTATCACATCTACTGGAACTTTATTCTGAGCCCAGTACCAAAAAGTCCTTTTCTCTGACTTTTCTGATGTGGTTCCACTATCTGAATACAGAGAGCCTGCCTGACTAGTTTTTCTTTTAGGGGCTATCAATCTTATTTTGACCTTTTTTGAGGGTTTGTGTATCTGGTAACTCAGCAGGAAACAGGGAAGGAAGTGTTATCATGCCCATTTTAGGAAACTGAGGGAGAGTGAGAGGAAGAATGAGAGATGAATTGTCCATGTGAGTCAGTTGAAAATCATAGAGCATCAAGCTCAGATCTGTAAAGTCACCCTAAACCTAACTGCTGAGATTTCCTTCTATTCAGCAAATCATGAATGACATATGTCTGGTGCTCCCTTATGCTAGGGCAACCTTTCATGGGTTGAAGATTTCATATCTTGTTTTACCTTTTGGTCTTCTGCACATTTTTTCTCATAATATTAAATAATTT
This sequence comes from Calyptomena viridis, assembly GCA_013390005.1. Taxonomy (NCBI): domain Eukaryota; kingdom Metazoa; phylum Chordata; class Aves; order Passeriformes; family Eurylaimidae; genus Calyptomena; species Calyptomena viridis. The sequence goes on from WEIV01022221.1 coordinate 243,027, forward strand.
CACTTATGTGCAATGTTTGAAACATAATGCAGAAAGATGTACACGCATAGATGCCTTTCATGCTCCTAGTTGATTCAGAGTTCTGCTTCAAATATCAAATCAGCCTTTTGCAAGTATCTGTGAACATGATTTGACAGTAGTGCGACAAAGGAGGATCCAATATCTGCCAAAACCAGAGTAATTCTCTTCCAGACAGACAGAGGATGCTAGTGTTAAAACAAGATCAAGGCCACTGTTGAAGTCCTTGGACCCTGTAAGCCTCACTGCACCAGGGAGTCTTTCCATTGATTCAAGTTCGTGGAGGAAAACTACTGTAAGAAAACCAGGGGAACATTGCACTTTCTTTTCCATTCATGCTGGTATGTTGCTTAAATGTCATCCTCTCAAATGCATCTGTGAAGTTGAAAGAAAGTTTTTCCTATCCATTTTTTTTTAACTAGACTGAATAGAAATAGAATAGAATAATTCTAGTTGTGAGTAGTGTTCAAGTGAATGGATTTATAGGTTCTTTCTATATTTAAGCATGGAGTACTGCACAGAGAGATCTTCCCTAGGTAACAGTGTAGGTCTGGAATCACATCCAGGATTTCCCAGTCCCTGCTTCTGCTATGTGCTGTGTAAAGGCGATCCTGAGAAACACCAGGACATGATCTGAGGAGGGTTGCATTCTATCTTCCTGAAATTATAACTGGCTGAAAGTCACCTAAAATTTGTCCCAGGCTCAGGCAAAACATGAACTGATTTCATATGAAGCTGTCACCAGATTCCCTAGAGGGCATCCTGGTCACATTTCTTTATATTAGTCATCTGGGAGGTCACTATAACTTCACAGTTACTGCATGCAGTGAGCCAGGAGTTCAGATATTACTTACACTAAAAAGCAATGACACCCATGTAAGATAATCTAAATTCTTGTTCCCATCTCCTCTTTCTCCTCTCATCTACCTGCAGGTGCTTCTGAAATAGAAATCTTTTGGATGTGTCCCATGGGAGTCAGCAGGGGGTAAACATTGACTCCTGTGAGTTTCAGGCGCCAGCTCTTTGGGGATGTTCAGATCCTATGTCTAGACAAGATAACATCCTTCTCTGAACCCAGGAGCTAACCCCTGGGGGACACATTATTCATGTATAAAACACCAAGAGAAACTTTCACTGCATTCGGCTTCCTTTTTCTTTCCCTCCTCCCCGTGGGAATTTGCTTGGTTTAACCCTTTAATCCCTATGAGGCAGTGGCTTCCCTGCTTGAAGCCATGGCTGTTTATTCTTCCACTCTTCAGTACTCTGCACCTGCAAAAACAGTGTGGCTGGCTGAACAATGCCAGCTGAGCCTTCAGCATTGGCTCTAATGTGAGAGATCTCCTCCTTGCCCCACGGAGAATAACAGTTCTCGTGTCTATCTGTCTATAGTGCCCAGGTAGTACAAAACACCTGGCAGTTTGCCCTAAGAAAGCACCTGGAGTTGCTCCTGAGATAGAGGAATACCCAGAGCACACTAGAGTAATAGGGATGTGCAGGGCACAGAAGAAATACAAGACAGGTTATTCTGATCTATTTCCAGTAACTTCAGGCCCCTAGAAAGTCTCACGATCAAGGGTAACTTTGTAAAGGTTAAGGAATAGTTTGCATTCTGGGTGACAGTACCTGGGGGTAAAGCATCTCCTGACACTAAGAATGTGTAAAATCGGTGAATGCCATCCAGACATGCACTTTTTCCTTTCTGGGCTGACCAAAGGGTTACACATGTTTTTCATGTTTGCCATAGCCATGGACAGATGCTACTGATATTACATGATATTACATGATTGTGCAAATTCATCAGCAGATAATTTTTAACCTGATTACACAGCCACTTTATTTTATTTAGTCTCCATCATCGAATTGTTACCCTATCAGATTTTTGAGAGCTCCTCCAAACATAGAGGCCAAGTTACTGTCTCTGCTTTCTGGTTTTCCTCAGCGTATTGTCCTTTTCTCCTAAGGCTTTTGGATTATAATGGTCAGAGAGGAAAGCACAAATAAACATAGAACAGAGAAGATCTGCTGTGATCTGTATCTTGAAACATGGCAGAAGAATCTGTCCACAAAAACATTTGCCCCAGTAGCTCAGTAGTTGAACGACACAAGGAAGTTGCATGTCTTTATGAGGTCAAGTTGGCAGAAGAGAGAAGAAATTTGGTCTCTACAGTGACCACTATATCCACAAATTATCTAGATCTTCAATATGACTGATCATGTGTACCTATTTGTGAAAGGCACTCGCATGCAATGGTGGCAAGGTATTTGCTCCTTATTATTACATTTTGACTGAGTTGGAAAAGTCACCTCTGGGCACATGGTGTGTTTACACTGCATGGATCCAGCACTTCTTTCCATTTATGAAAGAACAAGTGGCAATGGAGATACAAGAAAATAGGATCCAGTAGGCATAACTTATTGAACAGAACTACAAACCAGGTTTTTTTCCTTTTCTTTTCCTGTGCACTGAGAACTGCAGAGTTTTCGCAATATATTCATCACAGTGATAGAGGTCCATGGCTGGATCAGAATAGTAAAATTATTGCTAGCAACAATGTAGAAAAATCAAACATTTTTTAATAAATGTTCCTATATTTAGCAAGAAGTGGGATGTTGGACTCTTACGACACGAGAATAGTGAACTCAGATCCCCATCCATTAGTAACTAAGCATGGTTTTAAACAATTTCAGTCAGGGATAAACATTTTTAAATCAGTAGGCCTGGATAACTTGCTCCCAAGAGTCCAAAAAGGTTGTCTGAAGAGATTTCTAGATGACTCAATTTAGTTTTGGATAAATCTTGGCCTACCCAGTGAATTCCAGCAGATCGTCACAGCTAATTTTGCACCAATATGCAAAGGGCCAAGTAAGATGACCTGACTAATAGTAAGTCAGTTAGCTTGACACCAGTCTTAGGCAAAAATAAAAATCAGACCAAACCAAAAAAACAACAAAACCACAAATCCAGGAGTCAAATAATTAAAAATTAGAGAACAAATGTACTTATTGTCAGTCAATATGGTTTAATAGAAAAGAGCCATGTAGAACCTAGATAATTTCATTCTGCAATGAGACCACAAGTTTCATTAGCAAATGTCACTGTGGAAAGATAATAGACCATTGTAGGGACTTTATCTTTCCCAATATGCTCATTTAAAAAGAAAGTTGCTTTGTCTAATTCCAATAAATTCTGCACTAAATGGGAGTTGATTAAACTGTTGTACAACAAGAATTAGGTGCTTGTGAATTAGGGTGCCTTTACAAATTAAGGTTTTCTGGAGAAGTTAGAAGAGGAGATGAGGGAATCAGATCTTTTCGCAGTGTTATCCAATAACTTGGTTAAATAAAACTGCAAAGAACTAGCAGCAGTATTCACTTTTTTTTTTCTTTTAAAAAGTACAGAACAATCCTCCCACACACAAACATTCCTACCATGCAAGGAAGCAATGGAAAAAAGTGAAAAAAATCTAAATCTTAGCCTAATCTTAACTTGGTTGAGAACAAAAACAGTATTCCAGCCACTCATGAGATATTGCAAGGATATTTTTTTCTCTTAAAAGGGAAGAGAGATATTGATTAAAAAGATCAAGATGCTTGATAAATCAAGCCTATTCAAATGAAGTGCATACATGGAGACAAACAAACAAATAATTTTGGAGATACCCCCAAGAAAGAGAACAGTTTTCTGAAAAGTGGTGTCTCTGAAAGGGTCATAGTGGGCAAGTGACTAAACATGTGGGAAAATTGTACTCAGAAAGTAGTTATCAATAGTTCACTGA
>WEIV01022222.1:0-18605 GCA_013390005.1 Calyptomena viridis
GAAGACCGGGGCTCTCCCAGGGAATTTCCGGGGAACAGAAAGTGAAAAGAATGGAGGCAGAGAATGAGAGAGGGCAAAACTGTAATTAATTCCTCCCCCTCTTGGGATTTAGGAACCCGCGGGGTACAGGGCTAGGCTCTGGGGACCCCAAGAAGCCCAGTGGAGACAGGAAGAGGTGCTAGCTCCCATCCCTGGGATTTCTGGGGACTCATGGGGAGTAGGACTGGGTTTTGGAGCTCCCGTGACTCAAATGGGAGAAGAGGACCCGAACCTGTGCTGCCAAGAAGGAAAGAAAGAAGAGAGAGAAGAGGGCAGGGTAAGGTTTTCTAGCCCAAACCAGGAATCTTGCAATGAGAGAAAGGATCCAAGTCGACGTCAGGGCTCTGAAGTGTTAGAGAAACAGGTCCTGGTCTCGCTAGCACGTGCTTGAAGATGGCGCAGTCAGAATCTGAAGGGGCAGCAGCTCTGCTCCACTCCCCCGCACCACGCGTCAAAGAAGCAGAATGATGTCTGCGTCTCACCATCCTTTTACCCCTTTATCTTGGCCCAGAATTCTTTGCATCTCACGCCTTTGTCCATGCATCTTCCCACGCTTCTTCCACCCCTGGAGGGTGCAGCCTTGTGTCCTGGTTGGTCTATTTTCTCCCCACCTCCTTCCAGTCCCGAGCCCATGGGAGGTTCCCGTGCATGCTTTCCATGTGCCGTGAGAATGGTGGCTGCTCCCCCTCCCAGCCCGGAGAAATGTGACCGTAGGCACAGCACCCTTGAGCGCCAAGGGAGGGTGGCGAGCGAGGGACAGCAAACATAGGTGGCGCCCGGCATGCTTCTGCTGCACCGCTCCTGGCCCCAGCCCTGGCTCCACGGCCACCCTGCAGGGCAGCCCCGGTGGCCCCCCCAGCTCCATGGCAGTGGCTCCTGCTGCTCCTGCTGCTCCTGTCCGCACCTCCAGCACCTCCCACTTGCAAACAAAAGGGAAAATGTTTTCCTTAAAATAGAACCATAACAACTATAAAATCCCACTTGAAAAAAGTAAGTCTTGAACATCTAAAGTAGTCTTACAAATTGAAGTCCTTCTTTAGCATTTATTAAATCCCAAGAGACTGCTTTATTGTTACAGTTTTAAAAAATAACTAAAGTGAACTCTGATCACTTAATTCAAGCTTTTAAATTCTACTTTTTAAATGCTTCTGTCTCTATTGGAAGTCAAACATATAAAAATATCAAGCAAGCAGGGCTTGGCTGTTTGTTTAACCCTATTCTAACATAACTATAGCAAGGTAGATTATTTACCAGTATAAATAAGTACTAAAAAGATGTAATTTTGTACTTATTGATGCAATGAAAACTATTTCAAATAAATTCTCAAAATTCTGGTCATTAAAATGTACTTTGATATGGGACATCAGAAGTCAGAGACATCTAAAAAAGCCAACAGGTGAAAAAGAAAATATTTTGCCATCTTATTCCATGGTCTTACTCCACTTTTTCCTAGCTCTGCAAAACATATTGCTGTGTTTATAAGCCTATGTCCCCTAATTCCCATTAGTTACTATTACAATTGTTTGTACTTCAATTATTTGTAAAAAACTTCCCAACAAAGCATTTCACCTTTATGAGGAAAGTCATTTTACTTTTAGCTTGAGCAGTAACTACTCATGGTCTGTGCAATTATAGCAAAGTGTTTCAGTTTAACATCTCATTTCAGGTTAACACAAGAGAACACTAAATGTGCCTCTTTCATTAGAGATCAAAAGAGAACTATAGCAATAAACAGGAAAGCAATTTCGACAGTGTATTAGAGTGTCAACTGTGCTGTTATTACAGACACATGCTATATGGGGCTTAGAGTTGTCAGCTCTGCAGTGCTGGGTGAAAACAGAATGCATGAGAAATAGCACCTGACCATAATTGGTTTTGAACTTCTTTGGCTCACTAATTCATTCATTCTTGACCTCATTTAGAAAGATTTCCCATTTGTTTTGTTTTGGGTTTTTTCCCCCCTGAGTGTTGTTATAAGGTTTAATGTAACACCCAAAAATTCTTCAGTGTTTTTCATATCTTCAGCACTATGGATACACCTTGAAAAAATAGATATTGTAGTTATTTAGCATTATTTGAAGTGACACCACATGATACGTCTTTACATCATGGGTTTTTTAGTACATTAAGAAAACAGCTGATATGTCTTAACATATGTGTTGTGTCACTGGTGCTTGGAGTAATCTTGAGGTTGACCCCATAGTGTATATTACCTTCCACTTTCTCTGCTAGCTATTTAACCCCCCCATAGAGATAATTAACTTTTAGAGTACATGATTTTTGATCTTTTAACATTTTGTGATGCAAGTCCAGTATTGTCAAGCAAATATTTAATCGATAACTTAATTTGGAAAAAAAAATCTTTTTATTTCAACACAACTTCTGCTTCCTATTTACTACAATTATAAAAACCAGCAAAATATTTTTTACATTCCTTCAGGCAAGAATAAGATAAAAATGAGACCCAATGCTCTATACATATAAAGGTGCAGTGATGACCTCTGGAGTTTACCAGAGTATTTTACTTATAGCAGTGTAATAATGCTGATATTAATCTGTCTTTCATTGTGTTTTTAATTTTTTTATTTTTGTGTGGTCAGAGAGTTTTGGTGTTTGTTTCTGTTTTTTTTTAAATAGAGTATTGTCCACTCGGTGAGCATGATTTCAAGTGTCTCACACGGAATGAGGGAGAATGGAATGTGTACTTGAAGGTCACTCAGGAACTTCTTTAAAAATATAGGAGTATTGTGGCAATGGAAATAATACTTGGGAGACATTGAATCAGTCTACTTCTCACCTGTCCTCCCTTTATCCTTTCAAGAATGTACCACTCACTCTTCTTTCTTGGAAAATTGAGGGTTTATAATACAGAAGTCTGTGAGCCCTTACTCCAATCATACTTCCTCTAGCACGTCACACAAGATATGAGTGACAGAAAGCGTGAAACTTCAACAGAAAAAAGATTCTGAAATTAAGCTTTAAGGAAAGCAGACTTTTTTTTATAAAATAAAAGATTGTATCAGTATGCAAAAATTCTTCCCCTAAACCCTACTCAAATGCTTTAATTTAGGAACAGTGAATTTCAGTAGAAGCTATAAAATGAATTGAACCGATATGTAGTATCCAGTATTCAGGAACTCTGGATTAATCTTTAACTGATTTCTATTCAAATCCTTGGAAAGCATCTTACTTTGTGTATAGTAGCAACAATGACTAGTAAACTATAATTGGTTTCTGTAGCAGAATCAAACATATTTCTTGTAAAGCTGACTCCTCATTTTTTTCTTGGAATATAGAGTTTATTTTAAAATGGAAGAACTTCTGCAGAATAAAAAGTGACTTGCTGAATATGCAATAATATTTGATATTTGAGAGTTCTTTGGAAAGGTAGGAAATCTGCTAATAAATCGTGATGCAAAATTAGCCACTATGGCTAAAGAGATGTTTTTGTAATCCAGATTTAAAATGGATACAGATTTTTGATGGATACTGGAAGCAGAGTTCATTTTACTACTGGATTCTTCCATGAAAATTGATTAACTTGTCACGGTCCGGTCTGCCGCCGACTTTCCTCCCCAGGCTAGCTCACCATGACAGCGGCTGCCGGTGGCAGGGGGAGACACAGCCCCGTTACTTTCCCTGCCTCTACAGGGCTTAGATAGGGCTGCGCTTTAGGACAGGCGTAAGTCCATCTACGCCTGCCCTACGACGGACCATAGTTGCCACAACGCGACTCCGGTGGACAAAGGAGCCGAGGAGTCTTTCCTGGGGTGCTGCAATCCAACTTTATTCCAGGCTCTGAGGCAATCACTCCCCAGAGCCCTCACCGCAGTCAGGAGAAATGAGTAGATGTTACAACGTTTCACCCTATGCCAGCCGGAGGGAAGCAAGCCCAGAAAAGCCCAGAACAAGGCTGTGCAGTGGCTTTTAACTGGGGGAGGTAACTGCGGAGGAGATAGGGACAGACCAATGGGGAAGAGGGATCGGAGGGTTGAGGGAAGGATTGACATGGTATATTGACCACCAGGAACAAGGGGAGGAGTAGGGAAGATCATGTGCACCAGTCACCTGCCGATCATTAGGAGAATCCCCAGGAGGAGCCTAATGATAGACAGGGAAGGTACTGGAAAGAGGGGGGTGGTTTGGGTGATGGACAAGGAAGGGTCGGGAAGAAGGGGAGGAGATTAGGGAGGAGTTGGAGGGATTTCATAATAGGGGAGTATACATATACCAGAATGAACCAAATATAGGGTAGGGGGTAACAGAACAAACCATTACGTGATAATGGTGGAACAAACATAAAAAACACACCACCACATTAACTAATTTCCCTTACAGTGTTCAGATTTTTAGTATTCAACTTAGGAAAAGACTTCTTCAATCACTTTTCTGTTGGATCTTGAAACCAGATAAGTTTAAAAGTCTGTAGAGTTGCTGGTAGAGAAAATCGCAAGACAAGAATATAAGAACAAAAATGTTGGGATGTTCTGCAATGTAAATGCAAGGTCTTTATTAAGTTTTAGACAGGTTTTAAATGTATTATTAAGTTTGAAAAGTCTAAAAATATTATTGTGTTTGATTCTTTTTACTAGGACACCTTTATTAAAGAAACAGATTACTGAAGATTCTAGCTGTTTTTCTATTTTCTTTCAAAACTCTACATATTCTGCAGAAACTTCATTTAACTCCTAATTAAATTCAATTAAATAAAAAATACAGTCGAGTCCTACCTTTTGCTCTGCCTATGCATTAATTTCTGTGTCTGTTATGCAAACTAACAAGCATCAAATGTTTCAAACAGTTCCTCACAGTAACATTTGAAGTCTGTAAATTAAAGACATGATATTCTCAGGGGTATTTTTAATAATGCTTTGATTATTCTATTTCATCCTATACTTTAGCTTTCAAGGTGGCACAGAAAAGGCAAATGACCCCCCCAAAAAAAAATTTAGGTCAATCAAGTATATACCTGGAAGAGCTCTAAGACTTAATGAGCCAAAAATTACAAAATAGGATATAGATCAAAATTAAATAAATTAAAGCAAATATATTGAGATATCAAATAACCAAGGAATTATTGAATTTTGTACACTTCCAGCACATTATGTAGTCAGAAAATCTCCCAAACTATTTCCAAGTATATGTCTTATGTTTTCCAGTTAACTGAGGAACTTGTGAGACTTTGGACAGTCAAACTTCTTTTAGGCAGAAATACAAGCTTCTTTTTTTCCTTTTCTTATTTCTTACACAAAAAAACTTTGAAGCTTCATTTAAAAATATCTGTCAAATTCACCAGCTTGCTTTAGGTGGCTCATTCCTCTAGATCACGTCTGGATTGACCGTTGATCAGTGGACCCATACGGTTATAAGGCTCATATAGATACATGGGATGACTTGATACCTGAGCTCTGGTCAGTTTGGGACTTAAATCTTTTATGGATCATTATTATATGGTCATACAAAAAGAAAAACTTATCAGATTTTGAGCTTCAACACTTCACTTTTTTACTATTGCAATCTTTATTATGTTTTTTATTATTTGTTTATAAGTTTAGCTGTTTTTGAAAAGGGGACTCTGCATTTCTAGTACCTATACCAATTCCTAGTACCTAGTATCACCAATGCCTGCCCCATTGATGCTACAAGATGTCCATTTTCACAGCCCTGCCCTGCCCAGCCATGGGCCTTACTGCACTCAGCCTATCCTAACACCCAGAGAGGTGACTGATAACCTGGACTGAGGCTGTCCCTGGATGCCCTTCACTCTTCCCTACTCCCTGGCTTGGAGCAATAGGATGAGCTCTGGCTGTCAAGGTCATGCCCTGTCACCCTTCCTCACAAAATCACAGAATCACAGAATGGCAAAGGTTGGAAGAGATCAGTTATCTGGCCCAACCTCCCTGCTCAAGCAGGGTCATCCTGGAGCACATTGCATAGGTTTGCATACAGGCGGTTCTTGAATATCTCCAGTGAGGGATGCTCCACAACCTCTATGGGCAAGCTGTTCCAGTGCACAGTCACCTGAACAGTAAAGAAGTTCATCCTCATATGCAGATGGAATTTCCTCTGCATCAGTTTCTACCTGTTGCCTCTTGTCCTATTGCTCAGCACCACCAAGTAGAGCCAGGCTCCATCCTCTTGACACCCTCCCTTCAGATATTTCCACACATTAATGAGGTCCCCTCTCAGTCATCTCTTCTCAAGATTGAAACGGCCCATCTTGACCAGCCTTTCCTTGTAAGACAGATAACTCCAGTCCCCTAACCATGTTTGTCACCCTTCTCTGGACTGCCTCTGGACTGCTCCATGTCTCTCTTGCACTGAGAAGCCCAGAACTGGACACAGCACTGCGGAGGTGGCCTCATCAGGGCTGAGCAGAGGAATAGGATCATCTCCCTTGAACTGCTGACGATGCCACTGGACTTCTTGGGCTCCAGGGCATACTGCTGGCTCATGGAAAGCTTGTTGTCCACCAGGACTCCAAGGTCTTTCTCCACAGAGCTGCTTTCCAGCAGGTCAGCCCCCAGCCTGTACTAGTGCATGGGATTATGTAACACACCAGCCCTGGAGACACCAGCTCAAGGGCTCAGCCAGTTTTACTTTAAAAATATATAAGGTTCTTTAATACCTTTAGATAGTGTAAAGAGAAGAAGCCACAGACTTTTCTTCAAGAGGTACTTTTACTGATAATTTAGGGGAGAAAATAAAAGAACTTTGTGAGAGTTCAAAAGGGTGTCATACAATCTAGACAAAACAGCAAAGTACCGACCCAGCATATACCAATCCACATCACTTAATCAAAACACAATCCCTCCAGCTTTAAGCTACCCAACAGATCAACAGAGGAGCAAAGAAAGACATGCAGAGAGAATTAGAAGAGAGAAGAAAGAGAGAGAGGTAGAGACATTATGTAGGTACCACTGGAACCCTGTAGAAAACCAGCTCTCACAGGTCCAGATGGCAGGGCTTTAACAAGGTTGAGAGCATACGCCTTTGATTTCAGCTGCTCTGGTCCTTATGGCCACCTCCACCAGTGTGGGATCTCTGGCCCACTGGCCAGTCTGGGGCTCTGAGGCAAGGTGAGGGGCAGTGTTCCCACTGTCCCAAGCAATCCAGGGCTGGATTAGAGGCTCCAGGAACTGCAGTGACAGGCAGCTGCCACAGGGCTGCCCCAAGAGACTCTCAGGAGCTAGCATGTGGGATATGATGCTACCTCACCTCCATGAAGTTCAATCCATCCCTTCCCCCCTCCATGCACAGACACCAGAGATAGTTCCTACCCTGTACCTGCCTCACAGGTTATTCTTCCCCAGGTGCAGTACTCTGCACTTGCCTTTGTTGAATTTCAGGTTCTTCTCTGCCCATATCTCTGACCTGTCGAGGGCATCATGAAGATCTGACCAGCCCTCTGGGATATTGGCCACTCCTCCCAGCTTTCTGTTAGTGAACTCACTTAGAAGACCTCTGAACTTTCACCCAAGTCATTGATGAATAAGTTAAACAATACTGGGGTCAGTGTTGAACCTTTGGGGACATCACTAGTGACAGGCCTCCAATTGGACTTTGTGCCACTCATTAAAACCCTCCGAGATCTGCCATTCACTCAGTTCTTAATCCAACTCAGTGTCCATTCATCCAGTTCACACTTACAGAGTTTGCCTATGAAGATGTGTCAAAAACCTTGCTGAAATTCAGGTAGACAACATCCGCTGCTCTTCATCATCTTTCTCACAGGGTGCTTCCTCTGTTCTGTTCCTCTGTTCCTCTTTTCTCATCATCTGGCACCATGACAAATTCCTAGTTGTTACTTTTTTAAAAAAAGTTATTACTTTTTCTTTTAATCATTTGTTTTCTGTAATATCTTTGATGACTATTCTTCTGATAATCTTGAATGCTATGCCAGTAATGACAATAGTTTTGTAAGAATATTTAATGTGCAAGCCATGTAAACAAGATACTTTGACTCACCCCAAGTAGTGTATATAGGGCATACGTAAGAATGGTGCGACACAACAGCTGGAAAAACAGCAAATATTTAGTGTCCACATTCAATCTGGAAAACAGCAAAATACTGCATTAGTAGAAGCAGCATATTCTTTAACTCCAAAATAGATTGGAGGCTCATATGAAAAGAAAACTATTCACTTTTTAGTTTTCAAATATAAAACAAGCAATAAGTAAGAATCCAAACCAAATTATCAAATGTTAAGTTTCTTGTGTTTTAGAGCTAGAAATGTGAGGTTGTCATTGCTATTCACCTTCATTCCAAGCAACTTTCAGTGGATTGATGTGGAAAGAGTAGAGTGAAAGGTTCCAAAGAAAAGTGAAATGCCTAGTAATAACTTAAAATAATAAAATCATATAAATTTTAGGGAACTCCTGTGTTTTACAAAGATTAGCAAGAGGAAGGAAGAAAAAAACATTCATATTTTCAGTTATGAAAAATCTGTTGGAAAGTTTTTCCATTACGATTAAAATTTACAAGAGACGCAAGGTTTCTGATGGCCTTGAAATATGAAAATAAGATACTGAATAATATAATTATGATGTAAATTGATAGAAGGGGAAAATAATTTCTCCCCTACACATCCCATTCCAAAATACGAACACAAAAAGATAAGCATATTAAAAAAGAAACATTGAAAGATCAGATAATATTCTCAAAATTGAAGTGCATAGTAATTAGCTTTGTCTCACTTCAATGTCAGTTAACACTGATTAGAAACAAAACCTCAGATGGCAGTCACAGCTGTAATAAATTAATTTCAGTTGTCCTGGGGTAGTTCGCAAGGATGGGATATTTGTTCCCTGTGTTATGCCTGAGCATTTCCTTATTGCAGTATTCTCTGTTTCTCACAGTTAAGTGAAGTTTACACAGAACTTAGAATGCAGTTGTTGAACTATAAAGGCATGTGCATACATGTAAACAGTCACTGCATGAAATAGACAAACCACATCTCTAATTCAGGTACAGATTTTAAAGCAATTTGAAAAATCTCTTTCCCACAAACCCCCAGAATTTAACACTTATTTGAAAGAACACTTGCAGTTCCTCCCTTATATGACTGAGAAATACCCAGGCTCTTTAGGTTTTCAAATGTTATAGAGACTTTAGGTTTCCATTCATACACCACTCATAAGAAGGTTCATCTATTGTATAAAATATAAAGAAATGGTGTAAGAAAGTACTGTGAGGAGAATATAATGTGAAAAAATATCTTAAATTCATCCTAAATTTGGAATCCTCACAATCGAGCAAAAAAATTACCTGAGTATCCAATTACAATTTTTACTCTAAATAATGTGTAATTGAAAGGTTTTACAAATAAAAACCATTTATAATAAATTTCTCCAATCAAAACTTATCTATNTATATGGAGAAGAATTTGTTGCCAAGTCGGCCTATAAATTCTCAATATTTCATGCGTTTTCTTCATTGGTACTGATGAGTTAGGGGAAGGAGATTTTTTATTTAATGCAACTAAAGCATGTAGACATAATCAATTTCAAATTACTCTAAGCAAAATTAGTATTTTCAAGGTTTATGTGTTACAGTTTAATTATTCTTAACAATGGACAATTACTCTCTATAAAGTATTCAAAGAAAATATTTTAGGAAAATAAATATGTATTCAAGAAACTAGTATATGTATCTAAACACTATTACAAGCTGGTTGTATTTATTGATCCACATTGATCCAAGACATGATTGCTTTTTTGAATGAATTGCAGCAACTGAGGGCAAATTCAGAGAGAAATTGCAAAATAACCTGGTGAATTAAAGGTTACAAACTAAGGATTTAAAGAGCACAGTTGCCTTTCTCAAACACTGTTAGGGCCACAGAAGGACTTTGTCATGAGATAAGCACAAAAGAAGCAGCAGGATACGTAACTAATTCCAGGCCTGGTTAGAGGCAAGATCTGGCTAGCACATCATGGTTAAGGCAGTCACACAAAAATTCCAGATGTGGCAAGCTGTACAAAGAAGCAACTGCTCATATACATATCACCACTAAAACAAAGGACATCCCAAGTTAAGGGACTGATGGCTTCTTCAAACACCAATGACCACTGAAGCCCCCCTGTGGATACCTGGAACTCAGACTGTAACTTAAGCCAACCAAGTGGAAATCTGAGATAAGATAAAGGTGGTACTATTGTTTGGGTGTTATCTCAGACCTGGGGGTAAGTTAACAAAGCTGGGGAGAAGAATGTGTCACTAATATTGAACACAAAGAATGCAGAATTTATGTGCCACAAGGAAAGCCAACTCAGCAACTGTGCTAAAATCAATTCTGACTGAGTAAATTTCAGATTTCTTTTTCTTTTTTTCTAAATTAACAAACTCTGAATTTTCTTGTGCACTTATTTCACTAAGAAGAGTCACCATTTTTTCAAGGATGAAGCATATGAAATCTAGGATGGGCGAAATGATTTAGATACTCCTTATACATTTCTCTACTTTACAGACTGTTGGGGAATGGTAAAGTCTGTTGGATGGCATCTCCTTTAATCTTTAACTAACTGCAGTACAGTTTAGGCCAGTGTTCATGGGGTGAAAGGCTATTCTAAACTTAAATGCTACAATAAATCACATAGAAATAGGCATAGAAAACCAGATCAGTGGTTCATTGAATCCATTACCTTGTCTCAGTGGCATGCAATAGTGGTTTCAGAGATAAAGAAGAAAGATACACCATTTATTTCTCCAAACTGCAGATTGTAAAACCTGACTTTTATTCTGTCTTCCCAAAATCATTCTCCCTGGCATTCTGAGAAAGTGAATAAAGTGCTTGGCACATGGACAAGATCTGTAAAATCTCTTTGAAATTTTTTTGTTTGTTGCAAATAAGGTGTAATTAAGCTGTGTTATGTCAAATGCTGATATTGAGCTAAACTCTTCACAGCTGCTGATACATTATTTTTAATATTTTTTTAAACTTCTGTTTTACTATTAATAGAATTTTTTAACAGTTAAGAAGAGAAGGTGTTAGAGTTGAAACAGGAGTTTTGGAGTTAAACTTCTGCTTTTGGATGATCTGAAGACTTCATACATAACTTTAGACAAAACACTTTCTCAGTGTTTTTATGACTAACTGAGTCTGATTTCATTTGTCAAATTCTATATTTATTAGCTTTTTAGCCAATCTAAAATTTCTGGAGGTATGCAATTTAACTTCAGAAAGTACTGTTATAATTGCACAGACAATATAATCTCGAGAAAAAAAATGGACTCTTCTTCAATGATCTCATTTCTTGTCGTAATTTCAGTTTAAAAATCTTCAATAACAGTTGAGATGAAGGATCCAGAAATAGAGTTTGGTTTCAAAAACCCAGACAGCATTTGAAAGACTGGAAGTTGGTAGGGAGCAGAAAAAATCTGAATGAAATTAACCTTAGAGCCTTTGCAAGGTTCCAAGTTGGCCTGTCATTCTCACTTCTTACACTGCACTTTGAGATTTTCTATCCCATAGCATAACAGAATTTCTGACAACAGTGTGTGAATTGCATGAGGAACACACTTGAAGAAATACTTATAGCAGAAGAATGTACAGAATTTGCTGCATTTTTTCCCTTGAACACCTTATGCTTTTTCTATTCCATAGTTTTATTGGCAAATTAGAAAATAAAACCTAGGCTAGGCAATGCATTTGTTGAAAGAATGCCCTTCCATAGCCTAACTTCATTACAAGACTGATTACTATACAAACATTCCTTCTACTTAATTCAGAATATTTAGGCAAAAGCTATAATTGTGAGAAATTGTAACACTGGCGGCTGCTCCAATACTTCATCCTGGCACAAGCCCTGTGTGTAAATAGTATTGGTGGTAGCAACATGCTTTGCGCCTTTTCTGTGAACATCCATTAAAAAAATAACAAAGCAAACCCCACCTATTTCCACATATGCAACTGTTAGCATTTGTCCCAACCTCTTAGTTTTATTTAAGTACATATTACAGCTATTTGCTTTTCAACACTTTAAGTGTCAGTGCCTAATTCCATCTATTGCAGCCTTTTGGACTGGAGATAGGTAATTTACAATTTAGCACTGAACAATGAGAACTATTTACTGTTGGGGTTTGTTATCGTGCTGGTTAAAAAGTAAATCAGCAGGAGAAATGAACCCAATTTGGTCCATAAGTCAGAGCTACAATTTTACTAAAAAGATCACAATACTTACAATGACACAACATAACAAAACTGCTTTGACCCACAAGAACAAAGTACAACACAGCCCCCCTGGGACAGGAACAGCACGGTGCTCATTAGCACCTGTGCTGAGCACTGTGTGGTGCCCATGGGTGCAGAGCAGAAGGAAAGGAAAAACCTAGCATTTGGGATAATGGTCCTGTTGAAGACAGCAGTTCTGTTAAAGAAATGGCAGCAGTCTCCTCAAGAGTGGCAGCCACAGTCCTGCTGGAATTCTGTTCCCCCTCTGGATCCGATGAGGTGGTGCCCCAGTCCCAAACCCCAAAGATTACATATCCCCAGATTTAGGTCAGAATGCCCAGTACCTCCCCCAAGGCATGGAGTTTCACAATGGTTGTTTTATCTCTGTGAATGTTGGGATATTTTGGATCCTTTGGTGATGTGGACCATTGTAAGTGCCTATTGTGTTAGTGCAACTGGGCCCATTGGCAGGGAGGACCCCTCCAGCTGGGTGTGGACATGTTAATGTCTTCCCAGATGATTTTCCTTACCTGTTGTGGCCTGGGGTGTTACGATGTGTGCTCTGAGCAGCTGTTACCAACAATGTATTATTAGCAGTCCATCAGGAATGATGTAGTGGGTATAGAATATACAGCTTTTGGTTTTACCCTCATAGTGATAAACTGGTCTCAGCCCCTGTAACTATGACAGTTTGTTTCCTTTGGATTTTTTTTACTTTTTTTATTTTCTGTTTGTTTGTTGGTTTGTTTGTTTAAGTTTTATGATTCTCTAATTCTTTCTGCAAAACAGATGACTGAACAGTGAGTCACACGTAGGAGGGAGTAACTCAGGCACCTGACTTCATTACTGATCACTGGGCCAGTAATTTATTCTTTCCTGATGGACGTAATGTCAAAGTATACATCCATTTCCAATTCCATTTTAGGCAAAGTGGCATTAGGTTACACATGGAAATCACCTATTACCAGACATTAAATTCACTCAACAGAATTCTTTATAACACAACCAGGTCTTCCCTAAGATGTCCTATTAAGTTATATTTAGATGGATAAATTGAGATAAATTTTTGTTATATAATTTTTGCTTTTATTTTTTTTTACATGTAAAAATGAGTAAGAAGTATGGGACCATTTTTGTTGAACTGTTTTCCCATTCTTGTTCAATTTAAGAGATGGATTTAAACTCTGATGTACCCTGATGTCTTGGAGGAATGGTATGTAAAACATATATATTCTAACAGAAAAAAAAAAAAAAAAGAAGGAAGAACTTGAATCGTTTACTGTACTGTTCTGCGGAATGAAGACCTTACAATCAGAGATTGTAGAGCAGATATGTTTTGTTCAGTGCTGGGTGCATGGGGACCTCTCCTCCCAAATCATGCACACCCAATAGGGCTGACTGCCCTGTTTATGTTGTGCCAGGTTATACATATTTAGTAGATTTCCCAATATGCCTAATACATATTCATGTCCTGTCTCCACCCCCTCCTGCTTCATATTATAATTAGGTCTTATCAGTTCTGCATCTCTGCAGTTGCTCTATTAATTGTGGGTGGTGGTCATGAGGAGTGGTCATTGGATCAAGGCAGATGTCTTCATCGTGTGACCACTGGTTAACCTTGCCAGTTGGGCATGTGTAGTGGAGTCTTGGCCATCTCCCAGGTTAACATGTTCAGGCAATAGCCAGAAGCCTTTTACTACAAACCACAGGTTTTTGTTTTGCTGCATTTTTACAATGCTTGAGTCTTGCTCTACTAGTTTTACACCATACGTATCCTTATCTCTATAACTTTCACTTAGCAACTACCTAACAACTAGCTACACTCCTATGTGTTCTGTTATATGCTTCTGCTTGGTAAGTTTTACAAGCTCCTTTAACAAAACTTTTAAAAGTAAATATACATTGCCTTTTAAACTAAATATATGGATTACATTTCAAACTCTCTATTTTCATATACTTACACATTTCCTACTTCAGTACAAGCTAATACATATTTTTTCAGAGTGATGGATAAATTTACAATGCTTTATAGAGTAAATCATTACATTTACATTATTTTAGAGACAAAAAGTTGTCTATAAACATAGACAATTTTTATAATTCCAAATCAGCCTCAGGATTTATGCTGGCCACTGTCATCAAGATAAGTATACAACATGTCTTAAACAGTTCAACTCTTTCAAACTGTTTTCAACAGACCATCAAAGTGACTACCTGATAATGCCTTAATTTCAGTGATGTTATGCAGTTTCCCTCATTTCCCTTGGATGACTGAGACGTCCAAGGTAGATAGGTATAAAAAACATGCTGGGGCCCCTGGGGGATTTATACAAGGGATATCAATGGTGGAAATAAGGCTCAGCACAATAAGCTTAGTTTGGGAACTCTGCCTTGTCCTCCATGTTCTTGCTTCTTCTTTCTCCTCTCAGAGTGAGTCCCTTTTATTGATACATCTCTGTAATTTACAGTACATCTCACGAGAAAGCTTAGCTGTCTCAAAAAACCCTCATTCTCCTGCCAACTAGAGAAGGAAGCCAAGCAGCTTCTTCAAGTAATGTTTTGGCCATCGTGTTCTTAACTTTTATTTGCTTTCTTTCACACAGTGTCTAAAGATCGCTGTGGACTTAAAGTTAGAGCATTCACACATGCTACGAACATGAGGCCTCTTTTGAGGTCAAATCTCACATATTCTTTTTCTCTAATTTAAGGTTGAGACAGCTAGATTAACAAGTGACAGCAAAGATAGGGTTCTATAATCTATTCCAAAAGGAAAACAAACAAACAAACAAACCCAAACAAACAAAAAACAACCCACAAAAAGCTAACCAACCAACTAACCAAACAAAAAAAAAAAAAGCCAACATTTTCGTTTTCCCAATTCTATATGGCTTAAAATGGATATAGGCAAGTTTTTCTTACACATGTTAGGTTTGAAACATAGATGAATTTCTTGGTAATTGCAGACAGATAGAAAAATGTATATTGAGCCTCTCTGTTGGAAGTTAGTTCCAACTCTGTGACTGCCTAAGCTTCTCTACTTAGATGTATGCAGAGACTATACATTGGGATTTGGATGTGAGGGGCTGAGCAGGGGCCACTTATAGGGAAGTCCAGTGAAATCATCTAATTTATGCTAGTTTTTTCCTTTTAACAAAAAGTTGAAAAGGAACTACACTACTCACCCTTAAAAAGAGATAATCATCCCTTCTTTGCACCATGTACTACAAAAAGATTCAAAAGAGAAGGAATAAAAAAGCCCCCTGTCTTTGGTCTGAGATTATGTTTGTCTTTCCTTCTGCCCTCTCTCCTTTGGCCCCTCCCCAAATGCACTTCAATAAGCAATGCTAGACAAGGAATGATGAAAAATCCGAAATTCTGTTTTAGAATGTGATTCAGGCAAGGTTTATATGTTTCAGTAAGTTCTTTCCAAATGTCATCACTGACAACGCTTCAGTGGTAGTAATGAGTTTTTGAAGAATCTGTAGCTGGTTCAGCTGTAAAAATTAAGGGCACTTTAACTCTTAGGCAATAATTTCTGAAAAAAAGAAGGAGGAATACCCAGCAAATGTACTGTAATGCTAAAAAAATTCTTGAAACAGTGATCCACAAATAACATTCCTGTTGTAATTCTAACATCCTAGAGTAAATTGATAATTTGTATTTAGTTTAGAGATCTACTATTCCTTTGTAATGACAGACAAATCTGTGCAATGAACTCAGCTTCTGTTGTGTCACAGGGGTCCGAGAGGCAGGAAATATAATGAGAAGGCTAGATTTCATGAAGTTTCTCAGGTGTTTATTTAACTATTTGCGTGCCAGCATTCTACAGTCTAATCCTAAACTAAACTATCTCTACTACATCTAACCTTAATTCTAAGCATAGCTTACCTTTCTAGCAGACTCTGTGTCCATGCCCCCAGACAGTATGTCTATGTGACCTGGACATGTCTCTCTGCCTGGCCATGTCTCACAGCCAGACAGAGGGACTGCTCTCTAAGAAATCAGCAAGATATCTGCCTTCTTCTTCCTACGCAGTTACAGCTACATAAGACACTATATTGTTTACATTAATCACCCAATGACCTAGAGATCAGTTTCTCCTTGTCCCGTTACAAGAATCAGGCCATGTCCAGTCACAGCCTCACTTCTACACATGTCCAGGCCAAAATTAGCCTGCAGCATGGGCCTACAAGCTTCATATACCCCTGCTACCTCTGTTCCTCTGGGAAATGATCATGGCAGGTCATTACTTTGTAATGCTTTGACAGATCCATTGTAGAATACTGAGAACCAGTTTTAATGGGGCAAAAGAAGTCAGTTTTTATAGACTCTCCAGATAGAGAAACTAAGTCTGTGATGTAGCAGCTGAGCATAGAAATATGTCAAATATGTCAAATTTCTGTAAATTAAGAGACCTCTTTCTCACCTCTTCCAGGTAACATGAGGTCAAGATTTAGATAGATATCAAAACCATGATTTTATAAACATTTCAGGAGATATAAAAAAGCAAAATCGTAAGACATACAAATTATTAATTGAATTGTTCCTGTTTAAATAAGTATTCAATTGGTCTAAAAAAAGTATATATGAATTTGTAGCAACTAATACTTTGACAGCTTAATAATCATAGCAACAGTATACACATATACAATGTTTTGCTCCTTGAAGCAAATAAGATGACATTACAGTTCACTGTTGAATCATAATTGAATACTGTGCAATTTCACAGGAATTACGAAGAATACTATTTGCATATTTACCTAGCAGTAGAGCACTGAATAGAAATTACAGTAGTATCCTGCCAATTCTTGGCTGAAGTACATTATGTAATCTAGTTGATCCCATAGTACACTTACATCTGGATAAAACTAATTTGGAGTGCAAACCACCAACCTTATTGGTTTTATTCATGCTGCATTGGACAAGTAGGGGACGTTTAACTAAATATTACATTTTTCATACACTATATTTGTATATTCAAATTTAGGGGGTTTTGCCACCATTTATCTTTCTTGTTTTCAACAGCAGCAGCAGTAGAATATAGCAGCACCTTTCTATAGTGTAGCTATTCTAATTCCTTAAAATACAAGAGGAGAAAAACAAAGCACAGCAATAAACAGTTCAACCAGTTTGAGTGAGATTTGTTGGCTTTGTTTTTTTCTGTTTAAAATTCTAAAAGAAATTAAATCAGAAGTAATGTTAAAAAATATTCTAGAGAATAAATAATAATACTAATAATTTAAAAAAATTACAAAAAAACCCAAACCAAAAACATGTAAGATATATTTCAAACTATATTTTGTTTAAGATCCCATCTTAGCACTTTGGTCTCTTCAGAAAAAAAAAAGACACAGGTCACCATACTATCAGTGGAGAGAAGAATTGAAGAGATGGCTGCTTCAGATTTTGTCCCAAATTTTAGAATATATGATTCTGCACTTCCAAAATAATTTCCAGAAATACTAACTTGACAAAATTCCATAAGAAAAAACAAAGAAAAATTTATCTTGAAATTCAATGGCTCCAGAAGGTATGTGTTATAATAAAACCCCAAATATATTTGAGATCACTGATATCATGATGCTAAATTAGCAAAAGCAATAGTGTTGTTTTGAAAAGGAGGATTATGAACTTTATCCAGATCACTCAATCCTGAGTGAGAGGGGGTGAGTGCCCAAAATGTTAATTATGTTTGATTTTATCCCAAGAGACCATTGACATCTCATGATATTTCTTTTATCAAATTCCCATTTAATGTACGTACTGGCTTCATAAAACTACTTTTTTAAAATTATTTGTTTCTTTTTTATTTCAGTGGTACCTTCTGAGCAAGACCTCATAATGTAGGATAATTCCACCCCCTATTGTATCCAGATTATATTTTATTTACTGATAACCAGATGACAAAGCATTGTTTTTATTACATACAATTTGTGATCAATATTAAATCAGTGTTTTGATAAGTACATATATTTTTAAATAATGCTATTATGTTAAGGAACTTGCACAATAATTCAGTTCCAGTAAGGGAGTTTATACGCTGCTTCTCTTTTCCTTTTACCGTGGCTGATGGGACAATTAACACTATTAAGGTTTTGAAATATACCTTGGAGTCTGAGCCAGTGTCATGGTTTGACTCTGGCTAAAAGCCGAGAGCCCACACATAGATCTAAAATTTCTCAGAGAAGGGAAAAAAAACCCCCGACTTTTGTGATAAGGATTACAAGCAACTGTTTATTAACTACTTCACACAAGCAAAACAGGCTCTAACTTAGAATGTTAAGAGTTTACTACTACAACTACAACTACTACTAAAATCAGAGCTTAAGAGTTTAAGGGTGAGCAGTTTGATAGTTGTTACAGACACCTTTCTGCCCCCCCACCCCTCCCTTT
>WEIV01022222.1:24345-60835 GCA_013390005.1 Calyptomena viridis
AGGCAGGCAGGAAGGCAGGCAAGAAAGCAGGCAGGAAGGCAGGCAGGCAGGAAGGAAGGCATGAGGGAAGGCAGGCAGGAAGGAAGGCAGGCAGGAAAGAAGGAAGGAAAGATTTTTGGTGCTAAATTCAAATCATGATATGTGATTGTTATCTATGCACTTCTGTGAAGGTTGCCTTATATTTCTTTTTTCCAGTTCCTGCTAGCTATTACAATAATGCAATGAATTGCATTTTTATTTGAATGTTTAGTCATGTATAATAAATTTCTGTAAATGACAACAGGATTTGACCCAGAAAATGCTGTAATACTGTAATGATTCACTCCATATATCTGTATTCCTGTTTAAAATATTTATTATGTATTTTTATTATGTTTTCTAAAGGTGAAACCCTATATAAGAGGGCTATGCTTTAGCCTTTTAGCCTTTTATTCAAAAGATAACTTAGTTTTTTAGACTTCTCTAATCTTCACTTGCACAGACCCAGCTGAGAAATCTACTGCTTTGGGGCAATTACTTATGAAATTAAACACACCTGGAGAAGATCAGAACATGTATCATAGATATTTTTGAGATATTTTTGACATGCTTTCATGTCATCATCTTCCAGTGCATGATGAATCCCCTGTAAAGTTGCCTTTTAGTGCAGGATCCCATTTTAAACCCCCAAACTTAAGGTGTGCTGATTCTTCTCTTGCTGATAATTTCATGCCATAAAATAAGAAAATAGAAATTTTGCTTCCAGTACACATTCAAAACATTTAAAAATTTTCTATTTAGTCTTACTCAAATTCTCAGGTTATACTTTAGGTATAACTCCATTTATGAATGGGTTACTGTCTTATACCTGTGGGGAAGGCAGAGGCTTTAATAAGAATAGAAATAATTTGGACAGCAAAACACACTGGCATAGTGACACAGTGAAACCTGAGACCTGTTGGTATTATTAGTCTCTTCTTTTTTTGGAAATTGAATGAATGAACTAATCTATTTTCACAGCATATTAAGGAAAATGCTCACTTGATCAATTTTGTGTCAAAGGCTTCATAAGTGAAAGGACTTTTGTGTAACACCTGTACTACTAGGAAATCTGTCCTCCAATTGAGGCAGATGAACAGAAATGTAACCACAATACTTGACATTTTTGCAGACTTCCTGGGAGCACTTGCTGCTTTAATAGAAAAAAAACCAAAGTGAATTAAAATGACCTTGTTTCTTTGAATTAGTGAGAGTTGGTGTGTGCAAACATTAAATCAATGGCTGTCATCAGCCTTGCTCAGCTGTAGCAAGATCTGTAGTAGATCACTTATAATTTGAGTTGTAAAGTTTGGGGTTTTTTTTACAGCATCCAGCACTCCCTCTATCTTCCTCAGTACCCGCTTCTGCTTGAAGGTGGCTTAATGATTTGGCAGTATACATTTTATACACTGTAAACATTAGATTCCTTCAAGACCTCAGGGCTCCTGCTCTCTCCATCAGTGTGGACTGGCAATGATTGCAAAAATGCATTATGCTTCACTTTTTAAACCGCTTCTGGTAAAGCTTCATACACACATTTTAGTGAAACTGATTGTGGCTTTTTGTTTGTTTGTTTGTTTTCTTTATTTGTTTTGAAAACCATTTTCAGCAACTGCCTACTAGATATGAAAAGTTAACTCCATATGTAATAAACAAGGAACCTTTCCTACATAACTCATATAAGGCTTTTATATGTTTATAAAAGTCTCAAAAATATATTCCAATTCAGATCTTCAAGTAGACATCCCCTTCACCGAACTCATAAGCACGTAAGAATAACATTATTCTCATTACCAGTTTCTCCAATGTTTTTATATAGGATCATATCAAAAAACAAGGAGTTTGCTTTAATTTGGTTTCTTAGTGGGTTTCATATTTATTTATTTCCAGAGAAAAGAATGTCAACAGAAAAAGGGTTGCCTACTGTAATGCAAATAGGTGCAAACTATTGATGTGACCACCTCTGAGGAGAAGACCATGGGTAAAACTGGAGAAGACCACGGGTAAAATTAAAGACAACTAGAAAGTTACAAAAATTGCAGTCATCATACACGTTAAGGGGAGATGAAAATGGAGGATGGAGTGGGATGGAAAGTTATAGACGCAGTTATAACAATATGGAAACTTATAGAGAGAAAATGAGGTCCCTATTCCCTGGATGGAATGCATGCCCACTTCCCCCACAAAATACATGCCAAGGGGGCCTAAACAATGGGTGGAACAGAGTGGAGGCATCACAGCCAGGCTCTGTTGAAATCCTTCCAAGGGGAACTTGTAGCTAAGCCATATAGCAGCTGTCAACAAAGGGTGGAAAACGAAGTCTTCTTCCTGTTGATCTAGCAACTGTGGTGAGATTGCAGATGCCAAACTCCTTCCGCCAATGTTACCTCAAATGTAATACTGATGCTACCCACCTCCAAGGTACAACCATCCCCCACTGACTATGATATATCACTAGAGTCATTCAAGCTTCACATAAATGTAAGGATTAGCATACAAGCTAAAAATGGGGAGAAGATAGAGAAAACTCCATCATACTTCTGGGATCAGTTTGTGGGCTAAACCTGCCTTCTCATCCATATGGACACCAATTGATTAAGAACCATACTCTATGTACACTGAATAATTATCTCAAGCTAGATTTTGTTAGGGATTAGAAATTGATGTATATTACTTTGTCTACATTTTCGCAGCCAGATACTATCACTGTCAATCTTCAAAGCTTAACCTGTCACAATTTTCTATTTATATGAATGGTGCTATTCTGTAAACTGTTAAATGTGAGTCCTTCAAGGGCATTGACAGTTGTCAGCAGCATGTAACATACTCCACTGTGGTGGCCCTGGAGCAGGTCTCTCTTACGCTGTTGGTGTGTATCCCTGGACCTTTCTTTGGACACTGACAGACCAATTAAAGGTGTGGAGACTCAGGAGGGGTTATTCTGTTTGAATGTGACCCTGAAAGTATTAGTCAAACTGTCCTCTGATCCTGAAGGGTCCTTATAAGAGAAGGCTGACAGACTAGTCAGGCGCAAGGGTCTTGGTTAACCTGGGGCACTTACAGACAAATCAAACACAAAGGGATTGGGAAAATCTCCCCTTTCACATGACAGAAAATTGAAGTAGTAAACAGGATTGTCATGGATAGACTGATGCAAAAATATGAACATGCCCCTTCCCAAGCAAGGAATGAGTGGGCTCAAATGGTTTTAGAAGGATGAAGAGAAAGTCATGGAATGCATTAAAAATGTCAGACTAAGCAAAAGTTCAAGAAGTTGCAACGAGGTATTTTCTTTGTAGGTATTCCTCACTGGGAGTTAGACCCACAAAAAAAGATACATAGATGGATATATGTGTTTGCATATTAACTTCTTTGTACCAAGAAATTTGAAATTATTTCTTGAAATAATAACTGAAACCTCTTTTTATTTTTAACCTTACTATTACTCTTTTCATTTTTTTTCTTGTAATTCTTCTATTTAGGTGAATAGATGGATTTCATCATTTGGCTACATATGCACATGTGTATTAACTTCAGAACCTCAATTTTGTCCTCAAGGTCTTACAATCATAATCTTCTTTACCTCATTTTCAGCTTCTTCCTTTCAATTCATGCGCGATACTAGTATCTGTTCTATGTCTTCAATTAAACTGCTTCTCACATTTGAATAAGTTTCTACCCTGTAAGGAACAATCAATTATTTACTTCAATAATCCCTGTAATTCTTATCTTTGCAGTCTTCCTATTAACATGTCAATTTAGTCTCCATAGTAATTAGATTGAAGATACAGAGATATACATATGTGCCCACAAGTTTCTTTCTGATTTAAGACTCTTACTGGAGAAGCATTATCTGTTTGAGGATGACACATACATCCAAAATACCTGATATACAGTAGAAAGTAGAAAGCAGTCAACATTTTTGTTAAAGGAAATCAAAACAATGATCATGTCTTAACATTGCTTCACTCTACTACACTTGTATAGCTCACTAAATGGAAAAAAAAAAAAAGGGATTAAGAAGAAATAAAGATTGAATTACTTAGTATATCTCATGCCTGTTCACTTCTTTTCCAAACAGTTTTGCCTTTTTTTTTTTGCTAAAAGCTGAGGTTTTTTTCCTCAAAATGAAAACATTAAAGGTATATTTGCCTTCCCTGTCCCTTCCTTTAATACTAAATTTAGTACTAAAACAAAGCAAAGAAGTTTGTGGAGGAATGGATAGAATAGAAATGATTTATTTAAAATCATAAACATACAACATGTATTTCAAGAGACATTGTGCAAAAATCTAAATAATTTAGCATAATGTGATCACCAGCATATAAATTCATCCTCAAAGATCATGAAGAGAAGAGACAAGGGAGACAGATACTTTGAAATTCATTTAATAAGAGAAAAAATTAGAAAATTATTGAAAAGGCTATTTCCAATCCTTGAAATCATGGTTATACATAGTTTTAATGTAATTTAAAATAAATTCTGAGCATATAACATATATATAATTTCTGTTAACAGACATTAAATTAGTGATATTAACACATATGATATTAGATAGCATATTTTCTTAAAATATCTAGGTTGTTAGACACTGTGTTTATAATGTCTAATACTATGCCTCACTGAGTCTCTTTCTGACTAAAAGAGTCATAAATTAATAACAGTATTTCAGGTTTGTTTACTTACACTAAACCTGATGTCTTCAAAGTGCTACACTGCAATTTACTATTCTTATATAAGAGGAAGCTATTTGGAGACTTGCAATCTCTTTTTTACAAGCTTCTGTTCACAGTATCTCAGATAATATTTTGTAAATAAGAAAATTTTGTGAGCTTCAGCATCTCATAGAAAAAGTTTAAGGGACTGTCCTCGTTTAAAAGGGACAGTGGAAGTGAATTAAAATTAATTCAATATCAAATTTTTGAGACTCGTCTGAGTATAAAGATAGAGAAAACTTTTATTAAAATGAAAATATATGTTAAAAACGCTCTTATGTTAAAAGAAACATCTTTGTCAAACAATATAAAAATCTGAAAATTAAACTAAGTATCAGAGGGTAGGCAGGGAGGAAAAAAAAAAGGATGGAGTGAGTTTCTTGGCCAAACCGGAAGCATGCGATGCAGGGAAGGGATCTGAGTTGCAGCAGCCACCCTCTCAGGAGCTTCGCACAGCCAAAAGAAGAGATGGCGTCTGGTCTTCNGCCTCCCCATGCCAAGGTCGTGGCAGACCGGGGGAGGGAAGGGGAAGAGGGGGCTGGGCCTGCAACACCCTGCTGTGGGACAGGAGTCCTGGCACTGTCCAGGCAGGTACATCCCCCTGCTTGTAAACAAAAGTGGAAAAAGTTTTCCTCAAAATAAAACTAAAACAGGGACTTTGTTTACATTCTAAATCATTACAGTCATTTAAGTCTCTTGTCCTTAAGGGACAAAATAACACTCATCTTGAAGTGGCTTTCATACTTAAGGATGTACTGATGTGTACTGCTATTCCAGAATACTTAATTGTAGTCTTTCTGAGGAAGAGAACAAACTCTTAAACTGCTGTCAGGAAAAGTCTGATTTTCCATCAGACCTTTTAGAGGTATGTCATTCAATTGAAATCCTAACTGTGATTGTTTTGGAATATAAGCAACTTTACAATTAAATTGCACTTTAATAACAGAAAATCACATAAATTAAAGTTTGCATTTACAAAATATTAACACTGTGACATGCACATTAGGGTTGCAAACACTTAAGATAAATAAGTTTAGATAAATAACTCATTACAAAATTACAAACTTTTTTTTAATTGAAATACATTTAATTTTTAAAGATCAGTCTTTAAATATCCAAAATAGACTTATTTAGTTTCATATGAAACTATATATTCCATTACATTTGAAATAATTTTGACCATTGAAACCATTTTTCTTGTAGCCCTCTTGTAGTAGAAAGAACTCTTATGATGTCTTGTTTTTAAGATCTTGGGCCCTAATTCTACATCTTGCACAAATTCATTTTAGACTTTAATATAATTTTAAACAGTACCAAGCAGAGTACAATGAACAACCTAAAGCTGGGCATAAATAAACCT
This sequence comes from Calyptomena viridis, assembly GCA_013390005.1. Taxonomy (NCBI): domain Eukaryota; kingdom Metazoa; phylum Chordata; class Aves; order Passeriformes; family Eurylaimidae; genus Calyptomena; species Calyptomena viridis. The sequence goes on from WEIV01022222.1 coordinate 30,439, forward strand.
TTGCAGAGGTAGTTTTTGTTTATCTTGAGTAACACATTATCTGTTCTGGACACTTTCTCAACTATAGCCTTCTGTCCAATGGAACTAAAAGTTTACTTGAGTTTTCTTCCTGTCCCTAAAGAAAATTTGACTCAACAAATAGATTGTCTTGCTGAAGTAAGCCTGAAGAATTTGGTGACATATAGAATATACAGAAGATAACAGTATGTACAATATTTACAAACACTGACAATCTGGGCTGGGTTCAGGGGAAGCTGCTGAAAAGGTAGGGTTTAAAGCCCTTATCCTTTGTGGAGAAGCCAGGGGATCAGGTCTGCTTCAACCAGGAGAAAAGATGTCTTTGCAGACATCCCTGGTAGGCATCCACTACCAACAGGAGTGGACAGGAATGGACACAAGGGGGTAGAGTAGACAAAGCCAAGGTCTTCACAAAAGTGCATTATGGGAGGTCAATATGCAGTAGCACAAGTTGAACTATGGGATTCTAAGGCTGGAGATAACAAGAAGCCTTTCCCCAGTGCAGACAGTCCAGTGGAGGAGCTACAGCCCAGGGAGATCCATTCAGCTTTGACCTGGGAACTTTCACACTTTGACTAGGTAAGACCGAGCAGTCCCATCTGACTCCACATGTGAACCTGCTCTGGGCAGAATCTGGGACTGGAGACTTCTAAAGGTCCCTGCCAGCCTAAATTGTCCTGTGATCCTGTGACAATTGTATTATTTTTGCAACTACCTAGCATTGTGGATATTACGTGTCATTTAGTCCAATTGATTTAAGGTTTGTGTAATCCATGCACTAGCAGATGAAAAATTAACTTTTCAATTCTTTTTAAGTTTTACTTCCAGCACATTCCAGTCAATGATGTGTTTCATAATCTCAAGGAGTAGGATAAACTGGTTTTCACTGTACAAAGGCTCAAGAGGAAAAAACCCTGAAGATGGTCAAAAGCAAGTCCCAAGCCTTTCTTCTCAGAGAATACAGCTTCTTCTTTGAATCCAGTAATCTCCCAATCTGTGCTGATATTGGGTGCCGTCCCTGCTCAGGTGCGGGACCTTGTACTTGGCCTTGTTGGACTTCATTAGGTTTGCATAGGCTCACCTCCCCAGACTGTCAAAGTCCTTCTGGGGGTATCGCTTTCCTCCAGCATGCTCAACAACACCACTGAGCCTAATGTCATCTGCAAAATTGATGAGGGTGGTGATTTGAAAATAAGTTTAAGTATAGGTTTAAGTTTTAATCTTAATATAGGTTTTAAGCTAAGTTAATTTTTTCCTTTCTCTCCTCTTAGTAGGTAATGATAAGGCTGGAATAAAAAGTATAGCACAACAAAGGGAGCAGTAAGACAGGGAGAAAGATAAAATTGGGATACTTCAGACTTCCTGGTGCTTCACTGGACCAAACAAACGTGTGATGTAATGGTGTTAAGGATGATGTAATGTGATGTTTATTCATAGAGTAGTTATGTGTATGTATAATCTGGGTGCATTTAAGCAGGTTTCGCAATTCACCAGGGGTGGGGGTGGGGAGGGGTGAGAATCCTTTCTGTTTCCCTGCGAGGCAATAAATTTTTTTCCATTTTTACAGCTTGCAAGCTTTGAAGCTTTTGGAGTCCGCAATCAGCAATTCAGTGGTCTCAATACCACTGTTTATGCCATAACCAAAGGTACTGACGAGTATTCAGCCCAGTATGGTGTTCCCCTGAGGAATGTCACTCATTACTTGGCACCTGGTCACTGAGCTACTGATTTGGATGCAGCTATTCATCCAATTCCTTATCCATGTAAAAATCTATCCATTAAATGCATATCTTGAAAATGTAGAGACAAGGATACTGTGTGGCACCATGTCAAAAGCCTTACAAAAGTCAAAACAGATGACATCAGTTGTTCTATCCACCAACACAGTCATTCCATTGTAAAAGGCCACAAGCCTTTACAAAGGGCAAATTGTTCCTGACTAAACTGTCACAGTGTGGGATGTCATGCATGTAACAGTGTCTAAACACCTTCCTGTCATCCATATGACCTAACTTCCAGAAGAATCTGCTCCATGATATTGCAGGCTCAGAGGTGAGGCTGACTTCCTTTGATTTTAGCAATATGCTGCTATCTGAAAGTCTCTTTTTTTTTTTTAATGCAGGATTCTTCTGACTATGACCATAGGCACCTTTCCCTTTTTTACAGTATCTGCCATCCTTTCACTAATTATCTATCTCTATTTGCATTTCCACTGTCATCTGAGTATTATTTTGTAGATTCCTCATTTGTTTTCATTTTAACTTTAAGATCATTGAGCCTGTCAATTTGACAGGATCATCAGTTGTTTGTGTAATTAATTAAGCCTTTTTTTTTTAACTCAAGCCCAGCAGATCTTAGTGAATTTAATTGCCACTCAGTCACAGAACAAATTCTTCCTGAAATTAAAATACTGTTCTACAAAGACAAACAAAGCTTCAGCTGTTTCCTTAGGTTGCTTTTGTGCCTGATAGTCTTAAAACAAGAAAACCGGATTTTCTTCTTCACAAATTGCCACGGCACCTGCCTTCGGGTGGCAGCGATCCAAATACCTCCCAGCCCTAGCTAGCTCGAGCTACCACACCAAGGGGCACTGTGACAGGTATCAGCCACCTAGCAGCGAAAAGCCTCTCCTCAGGAGAGGACTGGCTACCTGATGACTAAGGAGAAACCTGGCCAAGCGGTATGCCCTACCCACACGTCACGTGCAGGGACTTTATGTGTGGGCTAGTTCACCAGCCCCTGGCCAGGATCTCTTGAAGGCGGACTTGCAGCAACCGACAGGCGAAGAGACTGAAAGCAACTCTCAATGGTTGGGTGAAAACAGGAGAACGGTTTATTCAGGGGTCCAAACTCCTAGGGAGACCCTAGAGAGCCCCAAGTGGCTTGGTGCAGGGACTTAAATACAGGGCAGAACTGGGGGGAGGAGAGAGGGAAAGAACCAATGAGGGAACAGAAGAGGTGGAGATTGGGGCTGACAAGAGCAGAAGCCAGAGGCCTCCTACTCAAGCCTATCAGGGACTGAGTAACAGTGATTGATGTGGAAGAGTCTGGAAGAAGGGAAGGAGTCAGGATACATATAAGGAATAGAGAAAGGAGGGGTTAGGAGAGGGGCGCAACTTGTGGGTGTGGGAAAAACTCTGGGGGTACCAAATGGGAAAGAAAGGAAGGGGAGACCGGAGCAGTCCATTTACAACTAATTAGAACTGGGGAATAACAGAACTTTACAGAATGGTACAAACATAGGAAAGTCTATAAAACACACTGCCACAACAAATCAGTGATTTTGTTGAGGTTTTCAGATAAACATATTTCAAATTGAAACACTCCTGTCTAGCACTAACAGATTAAATGCTATAAAACAGAGAAAGCATCTCAGAGATTGCTACTATATTGATGTAGGAGTGTCTGTACACACTGTAGAAGTGTCGCCATTTAAAAGGGGACAGTGGAAGTGAATTAAAATGAATTCAATATTAAATTTTAGAGACTCATCTGACTATAAAGATGGAGAAAATTTTTATTAAAACAGAAAATAAAAAAATATATGTTATATATTAAGAACACTCTTATGTTAAAAAACACCCTTATCAAACAATATAAAAACCGGAGAATTAAACTAAGTATCTGGAGGCAGGCAGGGGAAAACAAAAGGGATGGGGTGAATTTCTTTGGCCATACCAGAAGCCTGTGATGCAGGGAAGGGATCCGAGTTGGCTCCTGAGGCTCTCTGGTGTTAGGAAAACAGTCCCTGGTACCCCGGCTTCAGCTACCGTGTAGTCCAAAATGGCGCCATCAGGTTCTCAAGTAGCAGCAATCCTCCTGGCAGCTTAGCATGGCCAAAAAAAGAAGGAATGATGTCTGGGCTTCATTGTTTTATATCTTTTTGTCCTGGCCCAGCATACTTTGTGGTCTGCATGCGTGTAAGTCTTTTTCCGATGCTTTTCCCGTCCTAGGAGGTGTAGTCTAGTGTTCCACTGGTCCATCTTCTCCCCCCCACCCGCCATTTCCAGTTCCAAATCATGGGAAGTTTCTTTGTATTTCACCATGTGCTCTGGTCCAAAAAAATGGCGACTGCCCTCCCTCAACCTGGACACCCTGCACCAACTCAGCAGCAGTGGCCTGGGGGACTCCCAAGTGCCACGAGGGGATGGTGAGCAAGCCGCCATGTGCCATCATGCTGCACACCATGGCGGGCAGAACGGAGCAGCTCACCCCGCACTACAAATCCCACTAGGTGCGGGGCCCAGTGGCGGCAGCATGGAACATGAGGCAGTGTCCTCCATGTGTGGGCGACAGAGTGGCCAGCGCCATGCCAGGGATGGGGCAGCACCAACCATGCAGGGATGGGGCCAGAAAGGAAGTGCTGGGGAGCTGGGGTTCAGCCCTGTGCAACTAGCGGCAATGGGGCATCCCCCTCTCTGCCACGGCAGTGGGATCAGGCTGCAGCAGGATGCTGGGGGGGGGGAGGGGAGGACCCTGCCCCCTCCTTCCCCGCAGCCGCTTGTAAACAAAGGAGAAAAGGTTTTTGTAAAAAATACAACCATAACAAGAAGTAACTCAAGTGAGACAAATACTGGTATAATGTGGAGAAGGAAAAGGGCACAAAACTTTGCGTTTGCCTTGCTCTTTGGTTATAGTCATCAATATTACAATCAAGAAAAGAAATGGTCAGTTTACATAATTTACATTACTTTGAATAGTACTCAAGAAGTGTCATTCCTTTATCATGAGAGTTACAAGTAAAATTAAGAATTTGCTAACCTGTAAAATTTTCAGAATTCTTCCAAGCTGGAAATTATTTTTCCTTTTATTCTGATTTCAATATTTGCTATGGTGTTGGTCCCTCCTGAATAATGCAGAAGTACTATTGTGGACTGAAGTCAATCATTTTGAAAACTGAAAAAATTGTGTTGTTAGTGCGATAGATGGGGAAAATCTAACTATAACATCATAGTCCATACCAAAAGAAGGCTGCATTGATTTCAGTTGTCACACCACTCCTCTAACTCATTGACTTCAACTGGAGTTTTGTTTCACTAAGGATTTTGTGATCAGATCCTTCATTTGGACAAAATGGGCCTATTTTTCAAAATGTGTGCCTGGGAAGTTCAAAACTGTATTTTCCATAAGCTGAAGTAAAGAACACTTGGGCTGTGAGGAAGAAAGTGACAAGGAGAACAAGAAAGGCAGAAGATGAGAAGGGAGGTAGAAAGTGTGTGCTATGTGCCTTTTCCCTTTGAGTTCCCGGGAAGATGTTATCAGTGATCTGCTTGGTTTATTTTCATGCATTACTACCCCAAATATTTAATGTTTTGGAGATAGTAGAGGGAGAAAATGGCTTTCTTTTGCTGCTTCACCAGCTTTAGCAATTATTTTTCCATTAATGATTAAACATTGTTATTATCAACCTTAAGCCTGAAATTGTGGCCTACAGAAGCTCCAAAATCAGTTCTATTACCACATAACCTTAAATTCTCCATATATAATGTTACAGTTAAAGAGGTTAAGTATGGAAAAGACCTGTTTAAAATTCCTAGGAAGGACATACTTCTGCTGAATATTGCTTTGCATACTTGAATTTAACCACCCACAGTGGGATCATATATGACAAAGCTTTCATCACATCCTTTAAGAAATAATTTTGCTTTCTATTAATTTTACCATACTCTTTATTTTATTACTATCATTTAAACTATGTATTTTTGTTGTTTCTTTGTTCAATATCTTTTTTCTACACCAGTCCCCAAAAATCTAATTCTCATAAACATTTTATTTTTTAGTTCCTCCACTTAACTGAACTCTGTTAGTTTATTCTAAGAGCTGCTGTGCACACAATTTGATTTCTGTTATTTATACTATTAGTATAATTACAAAAAAAATAGCATTTTCTTTAGGATTTGGGAAAATTTTATTTGGGAAAAAAAACAAACCAAACCAACAACCGCATGGATAGAATTAATCCACTTTGACTTCCTTGGAAAAAAGTGTGTTCTGATTATATATACCAAAGCAAAACTAACTTTGATATAAAATAATTTTCTTGAATTTCAGTGTAAAAATATTGTACCCATAAAATAGTCATTTCTTCACATTATCCTCTTTCTTCAGGAACAGAAAATCTCTGGGTGGTCTTCATTTACCAATATTTGTTGTTTTGTGTACAGTATCCTCTTAATAAGAGGCAGCTATTCACTGTGGGTCTGAGCTTTAAGGTACTTTATGTTCCTTTCCTTCACACTAAACATGCATTTTCTATTTGCTAAATACTAAAAATTGCACCCTCCAAATCATCCAGCAGATGATAACATCTTCCTCAGCAGTGAACTTATAAAGGCATGTATTAGAAAAGAGTAAATTAAGTTGACTGCCTAGTTCTTCCTTGGAACTGTTAGGTGTAGAAACCTCAGAATCTAAGTTACCACTGGACTCCTTTAGGTTTGTGGTTGTTGTTACAACGTAAATATTTTCCAGCTGCAATTTAACCATCCTCATAAATGAAGCTGGAGGACCTTTCTCTGTTTACCTTACTGGACTCCTTCCTTACGGAGGAGACTAAATCAGGCAGTTCTATCCTCATAGTACCAATATAGAAGGTGAAGCCACTACAGAAGGTTAAGCCACTTGCAGCTCCAAGTTTAGAGTCAAGGAAGGTGACATTTTGGTGTATTTGCATGACCCTCAAGCAAACACTGATATTTTTAATTTTTATAGGATGCCACTGGAATCTTTAAGTGGTCAAAATGTCATGTAGTCCCTTTATTTTTCTCCTGAAGTTTATACAGCTTTTGTGTAAATGAGAAGCAAGAATGGTGATCATGATACGGAGAAGGCTGAGGTATTCAATGAGCTCTTTGCTTAAGTCTCTAGTGGCAGTCAGGCTTCACACTTCTCTCTAGTTCCTGATCCTCTGGGCGGTGATTGAGCGAGTGAAGCCTCTTCCACTACAAGTGAAGAACAGTCTTGAAACCGCTTCCTAAAGCCAAATAACCACAAGTCTATAGAACCTGATGATATGCATCTCAGGGCTCTGATGAAACTGCCTGATGATGTTGTCAAGCCACTCTCTATCATATCTCAAAAGTTACATCTCAAAAGTCAGGTGAAGTTCATGGTGAATAGAAAAGTGAGATATTGCTCCCAGTTTTACAAAAGTGAAGAAATAAAGATCTGAGGACCTCCAAATGGTGAGCGTGTAAGGGCCCAGTTTTGCTTGGTGAGTTTCTTAAAGGGCTTTGGGGATTTTAATACCCTGAAGCAGGGCAATGGAAAAATGCAACATTTTCAGGAGATCAAACAACAAATTTTTACTGCCAAACTTTGGAAAATAAGGGAGCTTGGGAAATTTTAATGATGATAAAGCATTTCACAAAACATTGACTTAGCAAATTCAAGCCTATCCAACTTTAAGTCACCCAGATTTCAAGAAGAGGATATTAGGAGAAGAAAAAGAAAGAGAGAGAGAGAAAAGGTAAAAATATATCTACTTCCTAGGTTCCTGCATTATCTTAACTGATATGGATCCAAGATGATAGGGACACAAGTGGAGGTCTTTGCCATGACTTTTATCTGTTATGGCCTCCCACTTCCTCCCCAGGTGGGGCTTCCAGTCCGCTAGCCATTCTGGAGCTGGGGTAGGGGCTCCAGGGACAGTGTGTGGGAGCATTGCTTCCAGTGCGCCAGTGGTGGAGAAAGGCCCTAGGGGCTGTGGTGTGCAGCAGAGCTCCATCTCACCTTTACAGAACTTGATCTGTCCCCTCCCTGACATACACCTTAGTTGTTTCAAGGCAGTAATATTTTTTCCGACCTTTGTGCCTCCGAAGATCATGGAGCAGATCCTCTTGCACTTAAAAGACAAGGTGATCCAAGGCAGCCAGAACACCTTCACAAAGGGCAAATCCTGTCTGGCCAATCGAGTGGCTGTCTTATGAAGGAATGATGACAATGAGTGACAAGGGAAGACCCACAGCTGTCGTCTACCTAGACTTCTGTAAGGCCTTTGGTACAGTCCCACATGACATCCTTACCTTCAAATTGAAGACATGGATTTGATGAATGAACTATTCAGTGATAAGAAATTGAAGAGATTGGTTGATGTGAAGGCTGGTAGAGACTGTTGAAAACTGGTGTCCCTCAGGGCTTTATCTTTGGACTGGTGCTCTTTCATATCATCACCAACAACACAGAGAGTGGGATCAAGGCCCCCTCAGCAGCTCTGCAGGGTACATGAAGCTGAGGGGTGCAGTTGACACAACAGAAGGACAGGATGACATGCAGCAGAACCTGCACATGCTGGGGAGGGGGGGAGGGGCTAGCCACATGATATGTTACATGATAAGAAATTTTACAGACTACAGTTTACACACCCCATCATATAGAAAGAGTTTGGAGTTTCTGGACTCTCTAAGTTTGCTGTTGCTATTTGTTAAAGGAAATACACAGTTTTTAAAAAAAAATTGATTTATAATCAAAATGATATTTCACTACACAGCAGAGGATTGTCTTTTGTTTAAACAAATTTTGGGGAATCATCATTAAAACACCATACATGAACTATCTTGTCTTTATAGTGCAGAATTCTATTCTAAACACACACAGAAAATAAATCTAAATTTTAGGATTAACTAAGAAGTATTCACAAGAAGTAGAACCAACTAGCTATTTTCACATAGCTTATAGTAAATGTGTTATAAAATATGAGATCAAAATTAACTGAGTACTTAAGAGTTAAAATACCATCCTTGGAAACATGAAAGATATAAATCCATAAGCAATATAGAATTCATCTCACACTCAATTAAATAACCATGGCAAAACTAGTCAAGACATTTGTCTTTTTCTGATACACTTACACCATTCTGGAGCTGAGTCACCAAAATGTCTCTCCACTTTATGAAGTGGAGCAATCACTCAAGTTCTCTCTTCTTCCACTCTCCCTTACTACTTCTCTCTCTGTCCCTGATTATAGCAACTAAATTAATTATGGCTCTTATCACAAAAAGGAGTAGTGTGTAGCTTATACAGATAATTAGGAACAACTGAAACTGTTCAGAAAAGACATTATTAATTCTTTAATACCATGTCATGCAGTGAAAGTGCTGTAAAACATAAATAATCAGATGATTTTTGCAAATTAAATCTGGTTCATACATTTTAGAACCTGCTGTACATGTTCAGGGGTCCTGACATGTACTCATTTTCTGGGGTCTGACATTTGAATTTATTCATTTCCAATATATTAAAAATAGAATAATATCCACAAAAGAACAAGCATGGGAGATAAAAGTACAGTGAGACTCTTTAATTAATGTTAGACTAAGCTTGAGAAAAGTAATAAATGTCAGTTTTCTCTTTAAGCCACAAAAAGGAGACTGAGTTTAATCTCCAGATACAAAGACAAGCAATTATGGTTTGTTTCCTATGGACAGGGAAGTTTATAAAAATGTGGACTTTCTTCCTTCAGCATTTGTGAAGCATGAGTTTATACTNTTAAGTCACCCAGATTTCAAGAAGAGGATATTAGGAGAAGAAAAAGAAAGAGAGAGAGAGAAAAGGTAAAAATATATCTACTTCCTAGGTTCCTGCATTATCTTAACTGATATGGATCCAAGATGATAGGGACACAAGTGGAGGTCTTTGCCATGACTTTTATCTGTTATGGCCTCCCACTTCCTCCCCAGGTGGGGCTTCCAGTCCGCTAGCCATTCTGGAGCTGGGGTAGGGGCTCCAGGGACAGTGTGTGGGAGCATTGCTTCCAGTGCGCCAGTGGTGGAGAAAGGCCCTAGGGGCTGTGGTGTGCAGCAGAGCTCCATCTCACCTTTACAGAACTTGATCTGTCCCCTCCCTGACATACACCTTAGTTGTTTCAAGGCAGTAATATTTTTTCCGACCTTTGTGCCTCCGAAGATCATGGAGCAGATCCTCTTGCACTTAAAAGACAAGGTGATCCAAGGCAGCCAGAACACCTTCACAAAGGGCAAATCCTGTCTGGCCAATCGAGTGGCTGTCTTATGAAGGAATGATGACAATGAGTGACAAGGGAAGACCCACAGCTGTCGTCTACCTAGACTTCTGTAAGGCCTTTGATACAGTCCCACATGACATCCTTACCTTCAAATTGAAGACATGGATTTGATGAATGAACTATTCAGTGATAAGAAATTGAAGAGATTGGTTGATGTGAAGGCTGGTAGAGACTGTTGAAAACTGGTGTCCCTCAGGGCTTTATCTTTGGACTGGTGCTCTTTCATATCATCACCAACAACACAGAGAGTGGGATCAAGGCCCCCTCAGCAGCTCTGCAGGGTACATGAAGCTGAGGGGTGCAGTTGACACAACAGAAGGACAGGATGACATGCAGCAGAACCTGCACATGCTGGGGAGGGGGGGAGGGGCTAGCCACATGATATNTTTATCTTTGGACTGGTGCTCTTTCATATCATCACCAACAACACAGAGAGTGGGATCAAGGCCCCCTCAGCAGCTCTGCAGGGTACATGAAGCTGAGGGGTGCAGTTGACACAACAGAAGGACAGGATGACATGCAGCAGAACCTGCACATGCTGGGGAGGGGGGGAGGGGCTAGCCACATGATATGTTACATGATAAGAAATTTTACAGACTACAGTTTACACACCCCATCATATAGAAAGAGTTTGGAGTTTCTGGACTCTCTAAGTTTGCTGTTGCTATTTGTTAAAGGAAATACACAGTTTTTAAAAAAAAATTGATTTATAATCAAAATGATATTTCACTACACAGCAGAGGATTGTCTTTTGTTTAAACAAATTTTGGGGAATCATCATTAAAACACCATACATGAACTATCTTGTCTTTATAGTGCAGAATTCTATTCTAAACACACACAGAAAATAAATCTAAATTTTAGGATTAACTAAGAAGTATTCACAAGAAGTAGAACCAACTAGCTATTTTCACATAGCTTATAGTAAATGTGTTATAAAATATGAGATCAAAATTAACTGAGTACTTAAGAGTTAAAATACCATCCTTGGAAACATGAAAGATATAAATCCATAAGCAATATAGAATTCATCTCACACTCAATTAAATAACCATGGCAAAACTAGTCAAGACATTTGTCTTTTTCTGATACACTTACACCATTCTGGAGCTGAGTCACCAAAATGTCTCTCCACTTTATGAAGTGGAGCAATCACTCAAGTTCTCTCTTCTTCCACTCTCCCTTACTACTTCTCTCTCTGTCCCTGATTATAGCAACTAAATTAATTATGGCTCTTATCACAAAAAGGAGTAGTGTGTAGCTTATACAGATAATTAGGAACAACTGAAACTGTTCAGAAAAGACATTATTAATTCTTTAATACCATGTCATGCAGTGAAAGTGCTGTAAAACATAAATAATCAGATGATTTTTGCAAATTAAATCTGGTTCATACATTTTAGAACCTGCTGTACATGTTCAGGGGTCCTGACATGTACTCATTTTCTGGGGTCTGACATTTGAATTTATTCATTTCCAATATATTAAAAATAGAATAATATCCACAAAAGAACAAGCATGGGAGATAAAAGTACAGTGAGACTCTTTAATTAATGTTAGACTAAGCTTGAGAAAAGTAATAAATGTCAGTTTTCTCTTTAAGCCACAAAAAGGAGACTGAGTTTAATCTCCAGATACAAAGACAAGCAATTATGGTTTGTTTCCTATGGACAGGGAAGTTTATAAAAATGTGGACTTTCTTCCTTCAGCATTTGTGAAGCATGAGTTTATACTGAATTTCACTGACTCTCATAGTAATAAAACTCCTAATCCTCAATCCATAAAAATCAATAGTGGGATTAATTCAGGCACTGCCTCTTAGCTTGCATCATTGTAAAAGTTATGTCAGTTACCACTTTCCCACATAAAAAAGCATTCTAAATTGTACGACAAAAAACCACTGGTGGCCATGTGATAATTGATACAAGATAGTTGGAATTGGCTCACGTTTAATCTGCTTACTTTTCTGCTTTGATACATAATTTTAGTCTGGCAATGTTATTTTCTTTGAGTGTATGCAAAGAACCTTTGACTGAATGACACTACTGAGTCTTTATGAGAATGTTATTTAGCTAATACTGTATCAATTTTAATTAACTGTATTTTACATGGCAGTGGCATCAGGCCGCTATTGCTTTAAACAGTGAAAAGCAAAGGGATGCTAGTATGTAGCAGGGGAAAATGCAACAACAATATAGGAATGCTTTGGTGACTTGAGTGGTCAAAATTAGCAAGTAGGGGTATGTTCATTACTAGACATTACCTGACACTTTAATATCACTGCTGTTCAGGTATGTTCATCACAGGTTCAGTTCTGTGCTGCTAGCGTAACAAACAGTTGTTATTCAAGAGACATTTTGAACTCATGTATCAAGGCATTTTCTGAAATCTGTTGTTCATATCCATTCACATGTCTACTGCTGCATGTAAGATCTTACAAGTACAGCTGCAGCATCACCACCTGAAACTGAGGAACTATTTACTTATTATTACTTTGGATTTTTTAACAGTTTTTTTTTCTCAATTTCTCTATAAATAATTTCTAAGACATTGAATAGAATGATAAAAGCTCAACTGCCTTTTAGTTTGCAATAAAACTGATACTAGTTACTAGCAACATTGCTCTAGTATATCCTAATATGCTACATATAATTAGTGTTAACCTTCAAGCATTTAAACCACTACAAACTGCTCAAATTGTCTATCAAAACTAGCTATTAATTTATAAAGATTTTTGCCAACAGGAAAATGGCTGTAATCCCAAATGGAATCCTCCAGAGAGAGAAATTGAAAAAATCAGCAGACCATTATTAGAGAAGAGCCTCTTATTTCTGAGAAAAAGGAAAAATTACGAAAGCTGAAATGAAGTTTGACTGTCATCATGACCTGGAAAAAATTTGAGTAAAATTAGCTAGGTCAGGCAGACAGAGTATAACTTTGATTATTCACTTCTACATGGAAGCAGATCCAAAATTTTTTGGCTAAAACAAATCCTAAATTTACTTTGCTTTCTGGACTTTTTTAGAAGTGTTATTTTTTAGATGAGGTTAAATATTGCATAAAGTAATGGTACTGGATCTGTTGTGCTGCATTAGACAAGGAACTCTGAAAAAATCTAAAGCTGAAAATATTCTATATGGACTTTGCTAAAATCTAAAGTAAAATAGATACAGTAGATCTTAATGAAGCAAGACCGACTGATATTTCAGCTCTATGAAGAGGTATCAAATTATTATGAATACAAAAGATGAAGAAGTAAATTAGATAAATTATTATTTCTCTATGCAAACAAACAAAACTCCAGAAAATTCTTTTCTCTCATAACAACTTTTTCTCATTAGGAATAAATTCCTTTAATCACTTACACAACACAGCTATAGTTAAAATAAAGAGCAAGGAAGCTATCCTTGGAATCTCTCTTTCTTTTATCCTATTTTAGCAATAAAATACAACCAGCTACTTTCTGTTCCTGCCATCTCAGCTGACTGTGTGGCAAGACTAAGAAGTAATTCAGCCTGTAGTAGTTTATCTATCACCTCAAATACAATAATTTAAATTATAATTGCAGTACCCTTCACAGAAAATAAATCATAAGGTTGTATTTCATTTCAAAATTCTGAGCATTAAACTGAGGACAACTTGGTTTTGTTTATAAATCAATCAATACAATAAAAAATGAAGATTTAGTGACTACAATATATTGCTTTCATTCATTTCTTCTGAATCTAAATTAAGCTTTACCTTAATAATTACTATATGCGATCTGGATTGCATGACTTTTTCACAAGGACAACTCCCCCATTTACCACTAGGAATAAGAGATGAATGGTCTATCAACAGTAAGAAATGTGTTTCAGAGTTTTTTTGTGTGACAAGTTACATGTTTCTACAAAAATAGTTATTAGTTTGTGGAGATATTCACACTTTGCAATTTCTGACTTAAAAAATTACAAATCCTTTTCTAAATAATTACAGCAAATTACATATGGAAGTTTTCAGTGCAGCCTATATAGGCCTGCTTCTGCTAGCTGGTCCACACATTCACAGGGCCACTATTTTAAGCAGGTCACTAGTAAGAATTAAAAAAAAAAAAATCAGGTGGTGTTTTATTGCAAATTCTTAGGACAGTAATTCCGTTTATCCTGTTTATTACACAATTATGGCCAGAATGTAAGACTAAAAAATATGCATAAAAAGTAAGTAAAACATGAATTTAATTGCACAGGAGGTAGGCACATTATGCTGGATTGGACCAAATCAGTGGAGGCATAACTCCAGGCCAATGCTGACACAAGATCAGACCTTAAGAAAGTCTACTCACAGTAGTTGTTTTAGGTAAGTGCATTAAAGGTAATCTCAGGAATCTAAATTAAGAATGAAAGATCCTTTGGAAACCAGTGGAGAAGTATATTGCACTACCATTAATCAAAATCTTTTAGTTAAGTGTTTCTGATATATAATGTGAATTATTTTGTTTTGCTACATTTTAATTTTCTTTAAGAAATTATTAAAAAGTTTTCTCAGAACAAACACTAAAATTATAGCTGATATATGTCATTGATCTCCAGGGCATAGGATATGTAAATATATTTATATTTGTGCTATATATTTAAATTTAATGCACATATACAAGTATGTATATACAATATATAAAATATACACACATACATAACACATCCACACACAACATATATAATATTTGATAAAATATTTGGTAACTTAGAAAATAATCTGTCAATGTGTAATTTTGAAATAAAATCGTTGACTGTTTTCATAATATAGTCTTTGCTTCACAGTGACTGTAAATGATTAGCACTGACTCTGAAGCCCTGACATTATAGGACAGTTTAATTCAGAGGACTTTTTAATTCATTTTTGTTTCAAACTTGTTAGTATTATTTTGGTGTTCTCTGGTATTGTTAGCGTCCTGCTGCATAAACTCAGTTATAAAATACCCAACAGAAGAATTGGTCAACAACTTTTTAATTTAGATTCTGAAAACATATTTGCCCTGTTTTGCTTTTTTTCAGGCATCACATCAGAAATCTATCTGACATCAATCTTTGCCTAAACAACCCCACATCATCTAGTTTGTCTGAATGAGACATTCAAAGATAATGTACTAAAAACTCAAACCTGTGAAGATACACATATCTACTAATTCTAATGGCTGTGAATGATTATTGATAGCCCCATTGACTGATCACAGAAGACTGCAGAACTGGGACTATGCACTGCAAGTTTATGAGTAGCGCCAGATCTCCAGTCCAGCACTTAGGCCAGTGAAGAGGTTGCTGAGCTTTTTGGGCTGGAAGTCAGCTTAAGGAAGACAGAAGTTCTTTACCAACCTGCACCTCAAGAACCTTACCATCATCCTCACATCACCATAGGTAAATCAGAGCTTAGATCAGTCCAGCAGTTCAACTACCTAGGAAGTACCATCTCCTCAGATGGTAGGATTAATAAAGAGACAACAGGTTAGCAAAAGCATACAGAGCTTTTGGAAAGCTTCATAAAAGAGTTTGGTGCAACAAACACCTCAAAAAAAGTACCAAGATTAGTGTTTGCAAAGCCATTGTACTGCCTACTCTTATATGGGTCTGAATCATGGGTCATCTACTGCCATCACCTGCAACTGCTCGAATGCTTCCATCAGCGCTGCCTCCGTACAATGTTGTCATCCGTGAACAGACAGGGGTCACCAGTATTGAGGCCATGCTGTTGAGAANACATAGAATTAGCCTTGAGGAGAAAAGACACCGCAGAAAGAATCATGCCTTGTCAATACCACTTAAGGAAACTTTTAGCTGTGCCTTTTGTTCCTGGATTTGTCTATCCCGCATTGGCCTTTTTAGCCACCAGCGCGCTTGTAGCAAGCGTGGGTAGAGCCCTTCCCATATCTTTGTTCACAAAGCTTAGCCATGATGATGTAAGATCTTCAGTGTAATAGGATATAGATACCTAAAAGTAAAATGCTTACACAACAAATTTTCTTCTGATTTCACAGTTTGACTAGTTCTCAACAATAATATAATACTATACAGATATTCACTATGTAAATCACAGATATCACACTGTGCTCTATCATGCATGGTAAATTAATATATTCCATTACCTAAACAAATTTGTGGTACCATAAATCAAAGCACACTAAGTAAATCACAGTGAAAACAGAATTGCAATTCTGTTACACTGATTAAGCAGAGACTAGAAATAGTAAGATTTATTATATTTAATGGGCAGAGTATGTTATGAAACATATAGTTTGAGGGCTTGGATTTTTTTAATCTTTATATTCTTTTTCTGAATTGCATGTACTATGCTTTTCTATGTTTTTCATGCTACTTGAAGGCATTGTCACCACAAGGGAAGACTTTTTCAATTTTGGGGTTTTTTGCAAATTAGTTGCAAAGCAGGTTATTGAATAGTGTTGAAAAGAGATAACAGGGTAAATGGGGTAATAGAATCATATTCATGTCATGGTAATGAAAGAAGTTTGTTGTTAAACAAGTGATATGTATATTGAGTGTGTTCTCCCCATACTCCGATCAGGACCTACACGGGGGCTATAAAACAAACAAAGACAAGGTAGGCAGAGGGAGAGGGCACACAGTGTAATAATTGTGTGAGAAAAAATCAATATCACATGTGGTAATTTTTTGTGTTTTTTTTTTAAATTCATAGGGATGATGTGTGTTTGCACTCAACTGAGCATCATGATATGACTTGCAGAACCATTTTAGTCCACTGTGTGTATATATCTGTTGAGGGTATGTTAACAATAGAGAGTGCATTCAGATGAACCAGTCAAGTTGAACACTGTAGTTGGACCACCCATTAGTATTCTTATTCATAAAATTACTTTGAAGGCAATTTAAGTTTGGATATTTAGATGTTTAAGCAGGCTAAACATGGAGTTCTTAATGTAATTTATCACTTTTTTCTGTGCAAAAATTTTCTCTCATACAGGACCAGAGAATACTGGAGGATTGAAGTATACCTTTTGTAATGCAAAATCTGAACTATTTAAACGATGACATCTATTACTTTTGTTCACCAACTTGGTAAAAGAGAACAGGTGGGAAATCTGTTAGGCAAGTTTGCTTCAGTCAGTCTCAGGAATCATATATTAAAATTTGGGTTTAAAATGTTCAGAAACATTTCTTGTAAGGTTTCTGAGTTTTTCAATTGAAATCTACTTCAGGTAAGCATTTTTTCACAATGCTTTATTTAATATTTATAAGTTGCTGCAAGTTCTTATGACTTTAGCCATAAGAATATGCTTTAACAATTAGTTGTGTGTTTCAAAGTCTTCCTGAAAAGTTCTAGGCCCGCATCTCCCCACTGCTTTCTGTATTTCCTTCATATTCTGTTTGTCTTGCATGTGTACCTGGCTAACACACCTGGAAAATGCCTAATCATTTTTATTTAAAAGCTGGTTTTGTCATCTTAGAATTATGCCACACTTTAATAATTAAAATTAAACTATTCATTACCAGGTGCCGGCATTAAAGAAAATTATATTTAATCAATAGCATCTTGCCATACTTTAGAGCAGGACTAAGGGGAGCAACCTTGGTTTCTCTACATAATTGCTAACATTTAGTTAATAAATTCAAATATAATTAGGATTAAGACTTAAAATTTTACATATGGGGAGAAAGTTGCCCTTCACTAGCTCTGTGAAAAATCTGTTGACATTCGAAAAACTATCAGACTCTGAATATTCTGTTTGTAAATGCCCATGTAAATTTGTCATGGCTGAACAGCTGAATTATCAAAAAAAAAAAAACCAACTCTACCATGAATACACCTTGCTAACTTCAGGATCAAATTTTGAAAATTCAATCACCATTTCTTTTAGGTGACTAAGCATTTTTTCCTATAAGACCGTAATTAAGTGAACTCCTCCTGTTCCAGGTTCTATTTTTGCCAGCCAGAAGCAACTGAAGCATCAGATACAGGAATGCAGACATGTAAATCACTCTCCTAAAAAATTACCAACGGCTTTTACCTGACCTACAGCCTGTCCTGGTTTGGGACAAATATATTCAGAGGGATGAATATTCTCTGATAAAAAAGCAGGCCACAGTCACCCTCTCCCACCAGGTTCAAGAAAAGAAACATCTTCTCCAAGAAAGTGAAGAAAAAACCAAAAGTATTTATTTAACAAGCACACAAGAAAATAATAATAATTCTAAACAATAAATAATGAAGTCTGTCACTGTGGAGAGAGAGAACCTGGAAGATTCAGAGTCCTTTTGTTGATATGATCTCCTTCTTCCCTTGCCGCTGGGCTGATGTGGGCCCTCCCCCCCCACCCAGGCCAGGCCAGTGAAAAAGGCCTCCCAGAGAGGTTTTGATATTCCGATGTCCTGACAAGTCCAGGAGAGAAAAAAAAGAAATCAAAAGTCCAGGAAAATACAGGAGTTTAAGTCTGCTGACCTTCCTAAGAAACAGGGCTGAGATTTCTGGCTGGAAAAGCTAGAAGAAAGCTGCTTCCTTCCCCCTCGCAACAGCCACTAAAAGAAAAAAAAACAACCAAATCTGAACAGTAGAAGAACAAAACTGACCTTGAAACATGGAATTGTTTTGAAAAGATTTTTCTAGCTGGTGTTTTTTCTCTCTGCTCTTGGGGCTCAGTTTTAAAAGCACAAGATTCATTTTTTCTTAGCATAGAGTAGGCCATATGGCATACATCACAAAGTCACCCCAAGACACAGCCATGTGAGGAAAAGAGAAAACTACCTGGCTGGAATACAGAAGGGAGATGCGATGGGCTTGGCATGGCAGTGCCAAGAAGAGTAAAGACACTATGACTGAGGGAATAAGAAGGTGTATTTTATTAGGAAAAGCTGGTGAACATGGAAACAAGTGTCTAGCTTACTACACAAATTCACAGAATCACTAAAGCTGAAAAGCACCTCTAGAGATAATGCAGGGACTACATAATTTTTGATCTTTATTATCATATATAATTTTCATATAATCCTTTATAATATTTGTGGCCCTTTGCTGGGCTTTCTTCAAGATATTCACATCTCCCTTGTGCTGAGAAGACCAGATTTAGACACAAAACCCAAACATGTCTTACCAATGCTGAGCAGGAGGCAAAGACCAGCTCCATTGTCCTGATGGCAACAGTCTGCCTAATGCAGCCAATGAAGCCTCTGGTCTTATTTGCCACAAGGATGATCAACTCAGTGCTTTATGGTCAACTCAGTGCTCAACAGGACCTCTCCTCATGCTTTTCTGCTAATCTATTTTCCAGATGTTTTCTCCCCAATCTGTACTGGTTTAGGGGTTATTCTGTCTCATGTGCATAAAAAAATCTATTTGACAGAAGCAAGGACTCATAAATGCTAGCAGTTCTCTGCCTTCACGAAACAGCTCCAAAACTTACAAAACTTACAAAGAAGATGTAATCCATGTAATATCACTCTAACAGTGATAGCTATTTTGTAATATGAGAAAAAGGTCTTTAAACTGTACAGTCATTTTATCAAAGTGTATATTTTTTAAAGTGCACATTTTTTAAAGTGTACATTTTTTTTAAGTTTACTTTGAAGTGTATGATTGTCATGGTTTGACTCTGGCTAAAAGCCGAGAGCCCACACATAGATCTAAAATTTCTCAGAGAAGGGAAAAAAAAACCCCGACTTTTGTGATAAGGATTACAAGCAACTGTTTATTAACTACTTCACACAAGCAAAACAGGCTCTAACTTAGAATGTTAAGAATTTACTACTACAACTACAACTACTACTAAAATCAGAGCTTAAGAGTTTAAGGGTGAGCAGTTTGATAGTTGTTACAGACACCTTTCTGCCCCCNGTGCTAATCAAGCTCCGCACCCTCCTGTCTCTTAAGCGGCCATGATGTTCTGCGCAGACTTTCTTTCTCTACTCCTTCTTAAATATGTTATCACAGAGGCGTTGTTGCCTGACCTTGGCTAGCTTAGAGCAGAGAAAAACTCTAGCAGCTTCTTAAAGAAGCCTCTCTCCTAGCCCCCCCAGCTAATAAAAAACTCTGGTTACTTAAAACCACAACAATGATCATTACAAAAACTTATAACTTATATATATGTCTCAAATCTAAACTTTGGTAAATTCTTTAGTTAAAGTGTACAAGTTTGAAACCATAAGTAATTTACTAATATGAAAAGTACTCACTCACAAATTTTTAATCTGATTACTCTGCCATAAGGTTAGTTGAAATTTAAGCTTCATTAGCATCTCTGCTCCCTCATCTTCTGAATGTTCTGCCTCCTGCCTTTTCACATCTTCCATCATGTTTTTGCCCTGTCATTCCATGCAAACTTCACGGTTAAATGATATTTCTAAAAAAGTTTTAATTATAAGTAAAAACATGATGAAAGTTTTCGATTAAAGTTTTCTATCATTTTCAAATACTTTGCATGATATAGAGAAAGTGATTAGACAATGTAATATTCAAATTGCAAAAAGGAGATAAGGCGAAAAACATAGCATCCTTCACTGCCAGAATTTAGACTCTTTCACACTGTCTTTTTCCATAGAGCATTAAAAAAAAAAAAAGGGAAAGAGGATAATTAAAAAAATAATTGAGTGATATTAGATTGATAAATTATGAATAGTTTTATTTTCAGTGTAGTCATAAGAAGGTTTCTTCAATTTTTGCAAATGGGTCTTGCAACTACAAGCAGTGACAGAGTTGCAGAATTACTACAGGAGAGCTAGCATATCATCCCTTAGTCATTACCAAATCCATTATTGATCCATTGTTCAGCTTCTATCAGATGTCACTTTTGGAATAAATTTAAATGTTGAAATTAATCACATAAACAGAGAAACCTCAAGAAAGAAAAGCTTCTTCAATCTTCTTGAGATCTTTTTAGAAAGCAACACAGTTGTATTGTGTCTACATGATAAATTTTCAGTAGTGCCATGGTTGCTGCACAGGTGGCCTCTGTGAGAAGGATCCAGGAACTGTCCTCATGTTGGGCAGAACTGGTTATGACCAGCTTCAAAGTGTACTCACCAGTGGCCAAAGCTGAGCCAATCAGCAACACTTGTAACCTCTGTTATATTTAATAAAGGATAAAAAGTACTGTACATTAGTTTGAGAGAGACGATTGATAAAAAATGTGAGAAAAACTGCCTTACACACACCAAGGTCTGTTAAAAAATAGGAGGAGGAGGTGTTCCAGGTGCTGGAGCAGAGACTTCCTGCAGCCCATGGAGAAGATCATAATGAAGCAGGTTGTCCCCATGCTCATTGGAGGACCAAGCTGAAGCAGATATCCACACTGCAATCTGTGGATGACCCCAAAACAGGTGAATGATCCCTGAAGAAAGCTGCAGACTGTAGAGATCCTATGCAAGAACAGGCTTCTGCAAAGAACTACAGCCCATAGAGAGGAGCCACAAACAGATTTTCTGGCAGACACTGGGGCTCACGGGGCATTCACTATGTATCAGCCTTTTCCTTAAGGGCTGTATGTGGAGAGGATCCATGCTGGAATATTTCCTGCAGAACTGTAACCTGTAGGAAGAATGCACTTTGGAATATTTTATTACAGATTTTATCTTGAGGAAGACACCTTGCAGGGAAGCAGGGCACAGCATGAAGAAATAAAGTCCCCAACCTTCTCTACCCAATCCTTCTGTGATGACGGTGAGAGGGGAGAAGGAGCCAGAGAAATCAGAAGTGAGATTGAGCCTAGGAGGAAGAGTAAGCAAAGACACAGTGTATTCAGTTCTGTCTTGTCTCCTCACTGTCTCACTTTTTTTAATTGGCAATAAATTGAATTAATTTATCTCAACTAGAGACTGTTTTCTATTTGTTAATAACTGGTGAGCAATCTCCCTGCCCTTACCTGGATCCATGACCTTTTCCAGATAATTTTCTTCCTTCATCCTCCTGAGGAGGGGTAGTGAGAGACTGGCTTGGTAGGCTCCTGGCAGCCAGCCAAGGTTAAATTACAAGAGCTGATGTTTAAATAACACCACTCAATATCATGTAATAGAAGTGCCCACAGACAAAACCCATTCTTGTAATCCATTGTCTCCACCGTCTTTTGTATTGTTCTCACATTATGTCCTTGTCTAAACAACCTTTTGGTGTTGAAATTTTTTTCAAGATCATTTAAAATGTGTTATTTATTTTGGCATTATATATCACAATTTATATATCATAATTTATTGCTACCAACAATAGCCATTTTGGAATTAAATGTTGCTTGGATTATCCAGCCAAGAAGACAGAAATTTATTTTCTCAAACCACACCAACTCTGTTGAATTAGCAGTTTTTTAGAGAAAATATATTGTGGACCCCACCGAATTTCTATCTTTAAAACAAACAAACAAACCAAAACAAAGAAAAAAAACCAAACAAACCTCTATAAAATTAGGTATAAATAAAATGGAAGTGATTGATATTTGAACTTTCTCATAAAGTAGCCAACTTTCAGCTTAAAAATATTGCATTGCATGACATTTTTTTTTCAGAGAGGACCTGTCCATGTTTATAAGCAGTTTATAGCAAAACACTTTAAAAATATAATCAAAAGGGATCTTTTCGAAAACTTTGTTATGGCGGAAAACTTTGTTATGGTGTAAACCTGTGTGCAGCTGAAATAGTTACACAGAATAATTTGCCAAAAGACACACAATAGATCAGAGCAAAGGTGTATGATCTGCGGGGAGAGATCCCCTAATATGCTTGTAGGGATTAGTACTTTAGCTTTATGTTGACTAGGCAATGTTTTTAGGGAATGTTTATCATCACGATCCCTTGGACAAATCTTAGAAACAGATCACTTGGTCACAAGTCAGACTGAGTGGCAGTTAGATTAAAAAAAAAAAAAGTGAATATGTTTTTATTCTATTTGGGAACTGAGGTTTTGATATTTAAAAGTAAATAAGAATACAAGAAGTGATATATCTAATACTTATAATCAATTTCTCTTGTTAACAGAAGCAATCTTACAAGGTTCCAATTACTTTGGAACAGTGAGTGATGTGTGGGAACAGTGAGTGATGTGTGTACTTCTGTTCACCAAACTTTGGTCGAGACAGGTGCTCAACAAGTAGGCCTAACTGAAGGTAGTCTTGTTGACTGGGGTGAAACAGCACCAAATCCCCCAAAAATGTTTTGGCTGCATACTAGACTAATAAGTATCGAAAACTTCATGAACACAGAAAAAATCTGACTGAAAACCAACCACTTTATACTATCAATGCTTCAGCCATCATGGCTCATTGAGCTCTCCCTCCATAGCAGCTGGCTGAGCAGCAGTGATCTCAATTTTACTGGGGACTCCTCTCAAGGTCCCTTATTGACACTGGACATCAGTATGTTGGTAAGTAAGTGACATGATACATATGCATGTACATGTACATATTAAGATATGTACAGTAAGCTTACAAGATAATCTTTGTATCCCATATTAACTTTAAGTTTAGTAAATTGTACAGTGTCATGTGGTAAAGAGTGTAGACTGCCAATCCATCTGTAATTAGTATATATTTTATATACCTAAATTTACTTATTAGAAATCAAGGAACTCACTACTATTTCAGATCTGGTTCAATGGCCTTTTCTCCAGTGACCCAGAGTGGGCTAAAAAAGCAGATGTTGAAACTACTACTATGACTTCTACAGTGGCAACAGAGAAAATGTAGGGAAGCTTCCTACCTCTTGAGACTAATTCAAGTTTAGACCCTATCTGAAACAGAAACCTGTAAGTTGGCATGTGCTGTGTTGATAATTATACAATTTTGAGAATTTGCATATGAAATTATCTGTGGGGGCTGGACAGGCATATCACTAGAGGATTCTTAAAAATAAATTGGTTTGCAGATTGTGCTATCTGATCTTTAATTGACAACAATGTTTCTTCAGGGATAGAAAAGATGGAAGCATAGTCTCACAATTAATTTAAAAACAGAAAGATTAGGAGTGATGTTATTGCTACTGTAACTGTTGTGTGAACTTTTCTACATAGGAAGTCAGATATTCTCTTATGGGAGATAGAAATCTATTCTCTAATCAATGATCAAAAATAGCCTAAATCATATAATAGCTATTTTTTGAACACATATAATAAATATATGTCCCTTTTCCGGATTAAGTAACGGTGGCCCGTCCACCATGGTCAAAATCGGTTGTAATTTTGGCCCAAAACCGGTAGTAATCGACACACTATGACACAGTGGCATGGTGTTAGATTCAAGATTCCCACTGGACCGTACAGCGGTACACTCTGTCAAAATCTGATAAATGGTATGGCCGATACTAGTCTCAGGGTTTGTCATCGTCATGTGTTTCCACGCGCTTGACGCCCTCTGGTTAGCAAGCAACGCGGAGCCTCGTGGCACACAGGCAATCATCCAGACTCATCCCTGACGGGCATCCAGGCACATACCTAATCCTAGGAGGACACTCGCTTGATTATTGTGAAACCCTGATCCCATCCTATCCTGTCTGGCTTGTGGCAACCCTGCAAACCACGATTACCGTGCATTTATTGGAAATATGAAAACCCCAATAAAATCCAAAAACCTCAATGACAATTACAAAGAAATCCATGCAACCCCACAGCCCATCACAACAACTTTTTACAACACCAATTTCCATGCTTTGCTAACAAACATATGCACTGAATCCACAGAAGTAAGGAGTGCTCTGGAGGCCAATGTCAGTGCAGTCTTTTTCTGCCGAGATTTGGAAAGTCCCAAAGCACTCAGCACTTCATCATTCTTAGAATACCACTTTCCCCTAGCCGCTATTGGAAAACCAATAAAGTCCACGTCCTTGGTGCTTGTGATGTTTCGAACCTGCTGGTGAAGATGTTGATACTTTTTGACTTTTTCTTTCGCGGCTGCTTCCAGTGTGGTGTCATCATATTCATACCTCACTGTTACATGCACCACTAGGGCTTTATCCCCTTTGACAAAAATGAGGTCTCGTTTATATAGTTCATTTTTGTCATCCCGTAGATTCGGTTCCTGAAACACCACCCAGTCTTTAGCCTTTGTTGCCTCTGATAACATCGCGCAGATGTGATTGTGCCTTTTGATCCTGGCGTCCTGAATGACCGGGCAGTTCCCGATGATGTGGGAGCACGTTTCATTGTCCACTTGATAGTACCTACAGTATTTAGCGTGTTTCTCCCATCTACCCCTCACTAGGAATTCTCTAGTTGGGTAGACGTTGGCTCTTAGTTGTAGGGCCATGAGGAGTTTTCTGTGAAGTATGTTTCTATAATGTGCCAGCCAATTGTTACTAATGTTGTCACCTTCAAAATTTGAGATTCCCCTGCCCTAAGACACTAACTGAGTCCACTTTTCAAATTCCTTTTTCCTCCAGTTACACGACCTTGGGTATTTCTCCTTAACTATGGCTATGTCCCATTCTGACAACTCACCATCCCCAGAATGATCTGGTTCCTTCACCAGCTTGGGCCTCCAGATCAAAGGCATTTTCTCCTTAGTCCCTCCCACTTTCACCCACAGGTTTTCATACACCTTTTCTATCTTCTCCTTCCTCAAAACTGTTCTAATGGTTTCATCCAAAGACTGAGCTAATCCATCTAATCTACAGGTTTGTACACTGGGGATCAATGCCATCAATCTGGTAAGACCCTAACCTCCATCCTTTATGCTGGAATATAGGATGGAATCACAAGTGCTTGGAGGTAGATGTAACCAATCCTTGACCATAGATCGAATTTTAAAGTCAAGGCCCTCCAGGGTCTTCTCCTTCAAATCTGTGTGATCTGCCAAATATATCAATCTGGGGATGGTGACGTCCTTAAAATCTCAACTTTGTGCAAGGGTTTCAGAGATGCTTTATCTATTCTTCCTAACCAGGTGTCTAATCTCTCTGCTAAATTTGGGTTAGATACCCCTGTCCAATACTTCTCTGAGCTACCAGGGGAGATCATATTGAGGGGCATGCCATTCACCGTCCAAGCAGGACAATCATTGACAGTATATAAGTCTTTTGTTGGTTTAATGTAAAAACCATGGCACTTTTCCCCTTGTGTCTTGAGACCGGTAATGTTACAAAACGTCTCAAGAATCTTAATATTCGCTTTCATCCCTTCCCAGGAATCACTTAATAACACAAGATCATCTGCAAAAGCCATCGCCGTTAACACCCTCAGCCCTAGATGGTATCCTTTACCGGATTCATCCAGTTTACATAACAAAGGGTCAATTGCTAAATTAAATAGCAGCGGTGACATTGGATCTCCCTGTTTTATCCAACCCACATCTGAATGGGCTCAGACCTCTCCTCTTTTACCTCTAAGTGTGTATAGGTGTTAGTATACCCATCCTTAATGAGGTTAATAATATGGGTGTCTACTTCCTTCTGATTTAGACCCATGAGAATGTGGTCATGGATAACAGTGTCAAAAGCTTTTGCGATATCTACAAAGACCACTCCAAGTTCTCTATGTTCCTTTTTAGCATTGTTGATTAAAATCTGGAGGAGTTTCACATTTTCCAAGCAGCCTGGTGCTCGTATGAATCCCCTTTGCCTTGGGTTAGTGGGACAGGCTTTAGCCAATCTAGACATTATTATCCTAGAAAAGAGCTTGTGGAGGATTGACCCAATAGTAATGGGTCACCAATTATTAAAGTTTAAGGATGCTAAGCTACCAGTATGCGCACACTTAGTTTTTCCCTAATTTAATTTTTTATCCGTACTACCAATATCAGTAGGGTTGCTAATCAATCTGAACTTGACCATGTGTTCCTAAAACTGTATGTATAGCCTACTCAGGGTTCTACTGTGACTTTTTGTGTTGCATAATGTGTTTTTGAGAATTATGTAGACTGGAAGGAATCTTGCAAGAATCTGTTAAATTTTACTTTATGAGAATGTTTGTAGAAAGTAAAATGTAGCCGCATCTTAGCATCTTGCATTTCACAATTCTTTGGTTTAATTGATAAACTATGCTTCAGAGGAGACAGAAAGCAGATATATGCATGAATCCGTGAGAAAATAGGATTTTCCTTTTAGGAGAGAGAGGAATCCTTTTTTTTCCTTGATGGATATGTTTTTATATTTTTTATTCTGCTTGCTTGTCACCCTCTCTTTGAAGACCATGTGACATGGTGAGAAAGGAGACCCACCAAGTGAAAGTGTTAGAGGTGATTTGCTTTTTATCATCTTTGTCACATAACTTCCCAGTCAGCTTTCTGTTTGATGCTAATTCTCATTTGAACAAAATTCTGTCAGTCAGTCTTGAGATGTCAGAGGTCCGACAAATCATGGTAGGATACTGTAAAAGTAACATTATCCTTATACTTTTTTACTGTCTTCTTGAAAGCTACGGTAAAAGCCAGAGAAATTTTGAGGAAACACTGTAGGGTTGAAATTACAAGGGGCAATAAATATCTCTGAACACAGAAGATGTGGCTGAAATATTAACCTTGACTGCCTACCTCTAGTAAGTTATGATGGAGACACCAGGGATGAAGATTTAAAGAGCTAGTGAAAGAACATGTTTTATTTAACTGAATGCAGGGACCATGGGACCTAGCAGAAGATTGAATTATACGCTTGGAAGCTGATGTGTACAGGGAAGCAGCACTATAATACCCTGACCAGTGGAAAAAGTTAGCAACAAAATGAAAATTTTCTGACTCTGTGGACTA
Source organism: Calyptomena viridis (assembly GCA_013390005.1). NCBI lineage: Eukaryota > Metazoa > Chordata > Aves > Passeriformes > Eurylaimidae > Calyptomena > Calyptomena viridis. Next base: position 58,131 of record WEIV01022222.1, read on the forward strand.
GGGAAGAGAATCAAGTATACCATCAACAATTGTAAGATATAATGAGGGAACATAAAAGAATTTAATTCTATCAGAAGAGGAAGAAATTATCAGAATGACCAAAACCTAAGCATTAAAGTGTAAATAAAAGGGAATATAGAAGTGATACCAATGGAAGGAATAACACAGAGATGCAAAAGCATTTAAAATGTCTATGTCAAAAGCAGACCTATGTGGTCAGGGAAGTGGGTCTATATAATAGAAGCACATGCTTTTGCTACTAGGTACTGTACAAATATGAGTAGAAGAGAGAAAACATCTGTGATAAACATGATTTATTTTTATTGTCCTTATAACATCACAAATAACACCACCATACATTTGAATTACTGTAGATTGAATATCTCAGAATTGAGAAATAACTAAATGGTAATGTGAACTTCAGAATTATTCAAGGAGTATTATTGGGGATTCACGCGGAAAAATTAAAATTATCAATATGTCATTGTCCATGTTTTATCCATATCTTGCATGTCATGTGACATTTTAATTCTCCTTGTCTTGAAAACAGTATACTAGAACAGAAAAAGTTGTTTTGAGACATGAATGACAAATTAAGATATTTTTTTAATTCTGGAAAAGAAGTAATTACAAAATTTTGGTATGACAATAATGTATCAAACTTTTAGCTGCATTGAGGAGATGGAACTGGAAAAACTGTTTGTTCTCCTTATTGATATTTGATGAGATTGACATTTCATTGGAGACAAATTATGAAAATCTATGTACATACATGAGGAGTATAGGAAACAAATGAAGTAAAAAGAAAACAACCAGTGAAACTATCTATTACTGGAATCAAATTAAAATAGCATAGGATGCAGATGCAGAAGAGGTGGTATCTGTATGAAAACAGACGACTAAACTAGTAGATTGGATTCTCTTTTAATTTCCTTTATATTTAAACCCTTGACTAATGGAAGATATTTCTGTAAGGCTCTTGGGATCACCAAGTATCACCAAGAGCAGTATTAATGACACTTACTATTTACATAGCTGGATCATATTTTATCATTCGTAACTCTGAACTGTTACTGCAAATCTCTTAAGTTGCATTCATTAAGATCTTGTGATTGATACTGATATGTATTAATCTGTGTATCAGAATAAATGGTTGGTTTGTTTAGTGCATTTTGGTACTGTCATGTGGAAGGGTAACTGGAAAGTTAACCTGGAAAGTTATATATCATTTTATGTATCTTTTGCAAAAAATTTACCACCATCTTCATCTCATGACCATCTTCATCTCATGACCATCTTCAGTACTTTCAAGAACTTTCAAGTCTGCTGAAAACACCGATTTTCAGGCACAGTTGCAATTTTCAAAGTGTATGTTTTGGTCCAAGAACTACTTTCAGTACAGGTCTTTCATGTCCTTGTATATCCTTACCTTATATGTCAGTATTATGAATGTATATACCAACAAGTATTAATATTTAATCCCAAATCAGAGCATTTCATGGATGAAATCTTGGAGAAAAAGAAATTTCTAGAAATATATACGTATGAAAATCTTTGCAGAAGAAGTTTTTTCTCTAAGAAGTATTTTCAAGCTACTAAAAACAACTGTCATCCTATGTTTTGAATACACTGAAACATATAATTCTGGTAAAATGGTACATTATAATGAGAAGAAGAACTTTACTTTCTTGAGCTTTCCTAACAGATGCCTTTCTAAACAAGTCTTCATGGAAGATATATTCTCTGACTGCCATTGTGTGGTTTCTGATTCTAGAAAGCAATAATAAATTTGCCATAAAAAGCAGGCTTTAGAAGCATCAGACACAAAATGGTATGTTTTTCTTAAGTAGTTTAGAGAAAAGGTATCTGGCATAGAAACTCTCTTGCTTTTCCTCTTTCTCTCTCTTTTCTTCTCTTCTGCCAGAAATTGCAAGTTAACCTGATCATTCTTGCTGGTAAATTTATATCTACAGAAGGTCAGAAGCTACAGAGAATTTTAATGATGCGTTTAAGGTTCAAAAAAAATGATATGCTTATTTAGATGAATTCCCTTTTCATATAATTCTGTGAATGAGCGTAAAAGTGTAGCCCTTGTGTTTAATGTGTATTGAAAAAAGGAGTCAGTAAAAAGACAGTATAAAAGTAGTGGGCTTTATTAAATATTGCTGTCTTCTTTTCCCTTCTGCCAGCATATAAAACTTTCTGAATTTTAATGCATGTCCCCTGAAATACTTTTCCAAGATATGCTTCTCCTGAATAAACTACATAACAGTTATATTTATCTATGAAAATTGTTCCAGGTGTAAAAATGGATGGAGAAATACAAAACCACAAAAATATTTTTGTAGCAACCAGTGTCCTTCCTATCATGTCCTCGTTCTTGATATCTATTTCCACATTGTTAATAGAACTTTTCTTGTTTTTCAAAACGAAAATGTAAGACAAGAACCTTGACTAGCATAGCTCATTATGATTCTGACTTCAGTAGAACTATGTAAGTTCACAGCCGTCTCCTGATCTACTTTTACTTGTTTTGTGCATTGCTACAGACAGTCTGATTTGAACAAATCAAGCTATCTTGAGTAGAAACACTGTCATACTGATTCTGATGAAATGATGGCACAGATACCTAAATAATTTGACTAAATGTAGGCTGCAACTTTTATAATGTAGACTACAGCTTTTTATTTTATTTTATTTTATTT